>CAUYRH010109509.1:0-22089 GCA_963574655.1 Perodicticus potto | reverse complement strand
TTTTTTTTTTTTTTTTGAGACAGAGCCTCAAGCTGTCGCCCTGGGTAGAGTGCCGTGGCATCACAGCTCACAGCAACCTCCAGTTCCTGGGCTCCAGCGAGTCTCTTGCCTCCGCCTCCCAAGTAGCTGGGACTAGAGGCACCCGCCACAACGCCCGGCCATTTTTTGGTTGCAGCCGTCATTGTTGTTTGGCGGGTCCGGGCTGGATTCGAACCCGCCAGCTCAGGTGTACGTGGCTGGCGCCTTAGCCCGTTGAGCCACAGGCGCCGAGCCGCCAGACAGTTTTTATCTATTTATTTATTCATTTATGACAGAGTCTCACTATGTCGCCCTTGGTAGAGTACTGTGGCATCACAGCTCACAGCAACCTCAAACTCTTGGGCTTAAGCAATTCTCTTGCCTTAGTCTCCCAAGTAACTGCAGCTACAGTCACCCGTCACAATGCCCGGCTATTTTTGTTGTTGTTGTTGCAGTTGTTGTTTTAGCTGTCCCCCAGCCAGGTTCGAACCCGCCAGCCTCGGTGTATATAGCCAGTGCCCTCTATGCTGAGCTGCAGCCACTGCCCGCCAGACAGCTTTTAACCAGAGAAATGTTACATGAAGACTTTCGTGGTGATGTGCCAAATGTTCATAGAGAAAGTAGAGTTCTGCATCTTAAACTATATTCACCTGACTGTACTATTCATTAATATCAGTTGTTCTTTCATTATTTATATCCTGCCCTGTAGTTCAAATAGTTCAATGAACTTAGTACCAAGAACCCAACTCTGGATTTGAATGCTATTGAACAAAAAATGCACAACATTTTTGTTTGTTCACTGATACTATTGAAAAGAGTAAATATCACTTATTAAGGTCCTGGGTTTTAGTATAGAGTTACTTGGGCATATTTACTAATGTTTACCTTCTCTGTCCTAGAGTACATTCGAAACTATATCTTCCTTCCAGAAATTTACCACCTTCTCTATTCTGCTTCCCCACCCCTCTGTCTGACAATTCTCTCTGTCTTCCAAATTCTTTCCCTTGGTAAGACATTCATGATTTCAAATACTCCATCTACACTGAGGTCTAAACCATCTTCAGCTTCTCACCCAGACATGTCAACTGACTAAGCACATCTCCACTGTCGATCCTGCCATCACCTCCCATATTACCCAACCTTTAGTTACCCAGGATTGAAAGCTGGTCATTATGTGGTTGTTTCTTTCCTTCCATCTTCTTTTACATATATAATAACATTTTTTTTTATTAAATCATAAATGCATAGATCATGTATACATTAATGCATGTATGGGGTACAATGTGCTGATTTCATATAGAATTAGGAGCATTTACATCACACTGGTTAATATAAACCTCATCTAGTTTACTTAATTATTGTGTTAAGATATTTATACTCTATACTTAATAAATCCAACAAGTGTCCTTGCATCATGCACCATAGGTGTGAGCCTACCATTCATCCTCCCTGAATCTGACCTCCTCCCTCCCCTCCCGTCCTCCTTCCATCTTCTATGGCCCTTCTGTCATCCCTTTGAAATGTCTCTTACATTGTTCCTTCAACTCAATTTCAACTGCCATCACTTTAATCTAGGTCCTCATGTTTTGTTTTGACCACTGTACAAACCTAACTGGCCTCCCAAGTGCCTCCCAAATACCTACTCTCCACTCACACCAGCTGCTTTCTCAAGAAGCTGGCTTCATGGCATCACTCACCCTCCCCACTAGCCTACAAAGGCTCCTACTGCCTATGGGGCAAGTCTAAATTGCCCGGCCCAGCTCCACACCTATAGCTTAGTGGTTAGGGCACCAGCCACATACACCAAGGCTGGTGGGTTTGAACCTGGCCCGGGCCTGCTAAACAACAATGATAATTGCAACAAAATAATAACTGGATGTTGTGCGGGTACCTGTAGTCTCAGCTACATGGGAGGCTAAGGCAAGAGAATTGCTTAAGCTCAAGAGTTTTAGGTTGCGGTAAGCTGTGATGCCATGACACTCTACTGAGGGCGACATAGACTCCGTCTCTAAATAAATAAATAAATCGCTCAGCCTGCCATTCAGGGCTCTCTAAAATCTGCTCCACATGCCTGTATAAATGTATTTCCTATCATTTCCCTCTCACAAGCGTCCTACCCTTTAGGCCGACCTGTTTCTTCCACTCTCTGAGTGTCTCTCTTTATTCCTGACACCAGCCCTTAACCAAAGGAAGAGGAGATACAGAGCTTGGAAAACTGGAGATTTGGGGGAGGAGAGGAAGAGAAGTGAAATCGTTCCATTAAGGGTGTGACTTGTGGGGGAGGATGTGACAGAAGGTGCTTTAAAATGGTATTATAAAGATGAGAAGTATGCCGTAGGCAAAGGAGAGGGAACTGGAGTATGACCTTTAGTGGGTGATTAGCCTGAACTAGACCGAGATGGTTTGATTTAAAGAGGCCTGAAGTTGCCTAGAGGCGCTGCTGTTTAATAAGGCCCCATCTTTCTTTGCATTTCTGACTGTGCCGAGGAGAGCCGGCAGAACTAGACAGTGGACAATAGGATTCTAGGGAGAATAGCCTTTAATACAGCCATGGCGTCAGAAAGTCGGGGATCTTTCCTGTTTTATTCTTGAATGAGAATGCTGACACTGTGCAGAGTAAGCTCTCCATTTCTCTTGCAAGCTCATATATATATGTAATAGACAGTGCAAGCTTCATTTCGCAGTGGTGCTTTTGAGCTGTATGTTAGAAGTAGATTTAGACTATTGCTACGTACTTTTATAAGAATTAAATTTTACAAAGTGGTCACAGTACATCCTGTCTGGTACATTCCACCATCCACTATCATGTAATATGGCAAGTTATGTCATGGTTGCTTCAGCAGCTCTGTAAAGAATGCTGGGCTAGAAAGCTGGAGATTGGGGTTCTTAACCGGAGTCTGCTACTAATTACACACATGACCCCAGGAAAGTCACTTAACCTTTTATGGTGTCAAATGAAGGGATTAAACTAGATTATTTCCAGGGCTCCTTTGGAAAAAGTACAGGAGGGAGTTATATAATGGAAAGGCAGGAAGTAGAATAATTGAGACTTGGAATTCAGGGAGATTTCAAAATTACTTTAAATTTTAGAAGACAGTTTCTGGATATGCTTAATGTGCTCCATTGCACATTTAGTGGTTCAATTGGCAAATGTCACTCTGTCTTATTGATGTGGTTTTCATTTACTGCTAACAAGTTTAACATTCAGGACAAAAATCTTATGAGTGTTTTCCTTAGAAGAGTGGAAGTGAAGGTTTGGTGAACAGACTAACTTTGGGATTTTCAACAACGAATGCATGTTACTTTCACTGTGTAAAAAAACAGCTCATAAAATTTTTTTTAAATACATGTATTTTATTATTCTTCATTACATTATTTCCCCCCCTGCTCATAAAAATTTTTTGGAAGAATTTTTTTAAAAGAATTAGTCTGGAGGGAAAAGGTACTGTCTAATCTTTAGAAAGTAATACAGGGCAATTCTGTCACCTTATCTTTGATTGTTTCTACAACGTTTGGGTGGCTTAGTCTCACTTCTCTTGTGTGCTTTTTCCAAGGTCACCTATGTTAATTTTTATTTTGTGTATGTGTCCACAAAATGTCTCTTATTAGAAACCAAAATCTAAACAACTGCACATGTGATCTGCACGATAGCATTTTTTCTGATAATGGATTGATAGTGGCAATTGAAATGGTCTGAGACTGGGAAAGAAAACTTCTAAAAATTCTAACATTTATATCTGACTTAGTTTGGTAAGTTTTGAGATGTTTCTGCTTTAGTAGCAGTGCGGTTGACTTTCAAACAGAGGAAAAATCCTTCTGAAGTTATTGGTTTCTACATGTTACCATCCACTGGCAAAGATCAGATTTCTTGATCTTATCTTGCTTTCCTGTAACTTTGAGAGGTGTGCTGCCTCACAATTTTATCCCAATTTACTGGGGCTAAGAATTGAAAACTTAATAAATATAATTTGTAAATTTTCCAGATTGATCCTTATGATTTATTATACACTTAAAAACTCATACTTGGTATTATGCAAAATATTGTACTGTTAGTGGAATCAACTCATGAATCATTTCTTTACTTAAAATATGTGGTCATGCAAATATTTAACTGTCAGCAAAAAAACAATTTAGCGGGCCGCAGACTGTCAGATTAATAGGTCTCTGCAATATATTAACAGGGCAATTTCTTAAGAACTGTTTTTAGAGAGTAGATTTAAGTAAGCTAGATAGACTTCTTTTATGTGGTCTTGACTAGTAGCATTTCCTGAAGTATATAGATGAAAATTAGTAGAGCACACCACAGAATAATACCATTCAGAGTTCTCAGTGAAAGAACTGGTTTAATCAAATAAAATGGGTTTGCACATTTTAACAAGTTCAGAACACTAAGAAAATCCCTTAGGGAAGTAACTTTGACCAAAGGGAATCCCAGAGAACTGAATATTCGTTTTATTTTTTTTTATAGACAGAATCTCACTTTGTCGCCCTCGGTAGAGTGTCGTAGCGTCGCAGCATACAGCAACCTCTAGCTCTTGGGCTTAAGCAATTCTCTTGCCTCAGCCTCCCGAGTAGCTGGGACCACAGGTGCCCACCATAATGCCCGACTATTTTTTTGTTGCAGTTTGGCCGGGGCCAGGTTTGAACCTGCCACCTACGGTATATAGGGCTGGCACCCTACTCACGGAGCCACAGGCACCGCCCCAGAGAACTGAATATTCTTAAAACAAGTTAATTTTTTAGGAAATAGCTGCAGTAGTACATATAGGGCACAAAATAATAAACGGCCTCCTTTGAGCCTTGAAGCATATCATTACTTTGAGCCAAGTAGGAAAAGCACAAAAAAAGTGAAATCAGGCCAAATTACTAGAGTATTCAGGGAAAAAATGTGTCAGACAGGGTCATAAAATATTACACAAGAAGGGGATTTAAAAGGAAGTGCATGAAGTAAGACAATTCCATTCTTGTAATGAGAAAACATCTTACTAATATGTACTGCATAATTTTAACAGCCTTCTTTTAGGTGTGCCGGCTATAAACATAATTTTTAAAAGCTATTTAAACATTGTAAGTTGTCACAGTTGTCATAGTGTTGTGTTGCCTAAGAGGCCAAGTAAACCTTGTCTTTTACTAGAATTGTAGACTATTTTAATTGTGAGAAGAAAATTCTTGACATTAAACAGTTTTAAATTACACAAATGGGGCGGCACCTATGGCTCAGTGAGTAAGGCGCTGGCCCCATATACCGAGGGTGGTGGGTTCGTACCCAGCCCTGGCCAAACTGCTGCCAAAAAAAAAAAGGATACATTACACAAATATTCAGTATAAAGCTAAGGACAAAGACCAGGGAAAAGTCATTTGTCTCCTCAGGAGCCAGAGTTGATTGGAAAAGTAGGGCTCTTTATTTTTCACATGGTTCCATCTCACTGGTCAATATCCCAATGCAGGAATGAATAGTTTGTGATGACAAAGAAGGTAGAATGTTAAATGGAAGAAGAAAGTAAAGTTGGTTGAAAAATACTGTTGGGTACGGTGCCTGTGGCTCACTGAGTAGGGCACCGGCCTCATATACCAGAGGTGGCAGGTTCAAACCCAGCCCTGGCCAAAAACTGCAAAAAAAAGAAAAATACTGTTGAAATTGATTTATACAAATTGTCTGGGTTGTTGTAGAGCAAGTTTTCCCTAAACTTATGGAGAGAAGATGGAAAAAAGGACAATAATTTATCTTTTAGCAAGAGAACTGATGGCCCTGTTAAATTGAGAGTCTTTGGCTTTAACTAATGATATCTGGAAAATACTTGAATCCATTAATCATCTAGTTTGTAACCACGTAGAAGAGCCCACGTTCCAGGATAGCCCTCTAACATGGGCTTCTGAAGGGATAGTTTTATTTCCTTTAATAAATGATAAAAAAGTCTCGTCAAGGAAGAGGAAAGCAACGTGTGTTGTCTCTCTGGATGTAAAGGAGGCTTTTTATTCATTGATTTTGAAGGGCTTGCTAAAGAGTTAAGTCTTGAACTGAACTAGACTACTACTGTTCAGGAGAATGTCCAAATAGGCTGAAGGGTGTGTGTGCCAAACATACGTCAGTGCAGTGGCTCAGCATCAAGTCGGGGACACAGCAAGTGGAGCCTCCCCCTTGAAAAGGTCTCCCACTGCTGTGCGAGAGAGCCTGACTTGTGACAATCTGTAATATAAAAGGATTCTTTTTTCTGTTTGAAAAGATTCAGTCATTCTAAGGGCCATAGGACTTTATTATAGAAATGGTAAATGAACATTAGCTTCAGCTTAAGTCAATCAGTGCCAAGAGAGTCAGCCTGTTCTTTGAGGCTTTGAAGCTGGGCATTGACTTCTCTAGTTATGAAAAGTCCTGGATGGCATCTTCTTTCAATAGAAGACCATTTCGTCTACATTGAAAATTTGTCGTATAGTGTAGTCATGATTTTAGCCAGGTGTTCTGGGTAACTTGAAGCTGCTGTATCACTACTTGGTGCTTCACCTTCCATGTTTATGTTATAGCGATGAACTTCCATCTTTAAATCTCATGAATCAACCTCTGCTAGCTTCAAACTCTTCTTCTGCAGCTTTGTCACCTCTATCAGCCTTTATAGAATTGAAGAGAGTCAGTGACTTTGCTCTGAATTAAGCTTTGGCTTAACGGAATGTTGTGGTGTGTTTGATCTTCTATCCAGACCTCTCAAACTTTCTCCATCCAGCAGTAAGGCTATTGTGCTTTCGTATCATTCATGTGTTAACTGGAATAGCACTTTTCATTTCCTTCAAGAATTTTTACTTTGCATTCACAATTTAGCTCTTTGGTAGGCTTCACTTTCAGCCTGTCTCGGCTTTTGGCATGCCTTCTTCACTAATCTTTTGATGTAAGGTGAAAGACCTGTGACTTTTTCTTTCACTTAAATGCTTAGAGGCTAATGTAGGGTTAATAGCTGGTCCAACTTAGATATTATATCTCAGTGAATAGGGAGGCCCAAGGAGAAAATGCTGGTTTTTGGAGCAATCAGAACACGTGTTTGGGTGGGCAGGGTTTGTGGCACCCCAAAACAATTACAATGGTAACAATGAAGATCACTGATTACAGATCACCATAACAGATATAACAGGAATGGAAAAGTTTGAAATATGAGAATTGCCAAAATGTGATGAGGAAACACAAAGTGAACACGTGCTGTTGGAAAAATGGCACAAATAATGCAGGGTTGCCACAAGTCTTCAATTAGTGAGGAACATAATATCTGTGAGGCACAATAAAACAAAGCATAATAAAATGAGGTATACTTGTATTCCAAATGTATGGAAGAGTCTCTAGGGTAGTGGTGTAAATTGCTGGGCTCTGAAGTTAGGCGCTCTGGGTTCAAATCCGGGCTGGCTATTCCATTTTCTAGTTGTTTGAGCTGGGCAAGTTCCTTAGCTCCCCTAAGCCTCAGTGTCCTCGTGTATAAAATGGACATAATAACAAAATCTGCCTAGAGGGTGTTTAGGAGGCTCAGATGAGAAGGATGTATGCAAGATGCTATACTTAGCATAGTTGAGTTCCTAACATGCAGGCACTGATAAATATTAGCTATCATTTTTCATCATCACCTGTGAGACTTTAAAAACTTGACCTGTGAAGATGACAAACTCTCAGTTTAGGATTTTATCCATTCAGGTTATTCCTTTGTTCTAAACCTCCATTCTCTCCTTTAGTCCCATGTTTTGTCACCAAGTCCTATCTTGTCTGTTTCAAATTTTTCTCATTTAACTGTTTCTTCTCCATTCCTATCCTAATCCATGACCTGATTCCTACAGCCTGGATTGTTGTTCAAGCCTCCTAGTTTTTTATTTTTTCTGACTTTAGCTTCACCTTCCTCCATTCTGTCCTATATGTCACCGCCAGTCCTCTTCCTGAACTTTTATCCTTTTCCACCTTGCTTTGGAATCTATAACTCCTCAATTGTCTGCTGAATCGAGGCCAAGTCCTCTTGCCTGACCTTTCAGGTCTTTCTAGAATATCAGTGTTTAATTGAAATATAATGTCAGCCAGATCCATAATTTAAAGTTTTCTAGTGGCCATATTAAAAAGTAAAAAGAAATGGGTAAAACTAATTTTGCCAATATATTTTCTTCAAGCAAAAATATCAAAAATCAAAAACATCATTTCAACATGTAATCAACATAAAAATAAATAAGCTTTGCTTTTTTTTGTTCCGTGTCCTCAAAATCCCAAGAGTGTATTCTACATTGACATCAGTTAACCTTGCAGTTCAGACTAGCCACATTTCAAGTGCTCAGTAGTCACATGCGGCAAAGGGGTACTGTATTGGAGTGATTGTGGACTGTGACTTGCCATCCCTCTCACCTCCATAAACAAGATCTACCTAAGTCTCACTTCTTCCTTGTTTGTTAAAACAAAATAGAAATTGTCCTTAGCTAATGTGAAGTGTGAAAGTGCTTTGTAAGCTGTTAAGTTGCAAGAACATATGGAAGTTACCAGAAGTACAGGTTTTACCAAGAGTAGGATATCTTTTGAGTAAAGTAACTTGAAAGAAAAAAAACACATTAGGAAGGCAAATCAGTAGTCCTGAATCCATTTACAAAAAAAAAAAAAAAAAAATTAGCTATTAATCAACGAGTGGAGAGTACAAATGTATACTTTTTCTGGGTATCCTTTTATAATTATCTTTATAGAAGAAATTTGTCACATTAATAAGGTTCTCCACGCATTCAATAAATCTGTGGGCCTTTTTTCCTTTAGCATTTTCAGGAGTGGACATAGGGACATTTAGTTCTTCTCTTGATATAGGGACTGGGTCGCTACCAATGATTTAATTGCTCTTAGTAGTAAACGTGGTCCTCACACTTTGTAGTACTGAGAAAGAAGTGACATTAAAAAGTTCTCATATCGAGTGGCGCCTGTGGCTCATTCAGTAGCAGCGCCCCATATACCGAAGGTGGCGGGTTCAAACCCAGCCTCAGCTGAACTGTAAAACAAAAATAGCCGGGCATTGTGGCGGGTGCCTGTAGTCCCAGCTACTCAGGAGGCTGAGGCAAGAGAATTGCCTAAGCCCAGGAGTTGAAGGTTGCTGTGAGCTGTGGTGCCACGGCACTCTACCGAGGGTGATAAAAGTGAGACACTGTCACTACAAAAAAAAAAAAAAAAAAGAGTTTACTTTTGGCTCGGTGCCTGTGGCTCAAGCGGCTAAGGCGCCAGCTATGTACACCTGAGCTGGCAGATTCGAATCCAGCCCGGGCCCGCCAAACAATGACGGCTGCAACCAAAAACTGGCCAGGCGTTGTGGCGGGCGCCTGTAGTCCCAGCTACTTGGGAGGTGGAGGCAGGAGACTCACTTGAGCCCAGGAATTGGAGGTTGCTGTGAGCTGTGATGCCACGGCACTCTATCTAGGGTGACAGCTTGAGGCTCTGTCTCAAAAAAAAAAAAAAAAAAAAAGTTGTCATATTATCCAGTTCATTGCAAACAATAGGAATTGACCTAAAAACAGAATGCCAAAGTTTAAGATGTAGAAACTATTGGTAAAATGCTTTTATTTTATTTTTTATTTTACTTTATTTTTTTAGAGACAGAGTCTCACTTTGTTGTCCTCAGCAGAGTGCGGGCATCACAGCTCACAGCAGCCTCCAGCTTTTGGGCTTAGGTGATTCTCTTGGCTCAGCCTCCCGAGTAGCTGGGACTACAGGCGCCCGCCACAATGCCTGGCTATTTTTTGTTGCAGTTTGGCTGGGGCTGGATTCAAACCCACCACCCTCAGTATATGGGGCTGGCGCCCTACTCACTGAGCCACAGGTGCTGCCCAGTAAAATGCTTTTAATCTATGTTATAAAGGAAAATTTTAAGAGTAATTACTTGTATTCTGACAGATTGATGAATAAGACTACTAACAATAAAAACACATTATTTTTGTGTTTTGAGACAATCCTATTCTTTTGCCCTGGATAGAATGTTGTGACTTCATTGTAGTTCACAGCAACCTCAAACTCTTGGGCTCAAGAGATCCTCCTGCCTCAGCCTCCCAAGTAGCTGTGACTACAGGCGCCTGCAACAAGACACATCATTTTAAGTCAGCGGTTCTCAACCTGTGGGTCATGACCCCTTTGGGGGTCAAACGACCCTTTCACGGCGGGGGGTTGCCTAAGACCATCCTGCATATCAGATATTTACATTATGATTCATAACAGTAGCAAAATTACAGTTATGAAGTAGCAACGAAAATAATTTTGTGATTGAGGGGTCACCACAACATGAGGAACTGTATTAAAGGGTCGCGGCATTAGGAAGGTTGAGAACCACTGTTTTAAGTAATTATGTGTTGTAAAGTGATACCCAGATCTTATCCCAGCCCTTTCCCAAATCAAGTAGTGCACTAATTTTGCTTTAGTCATACCTTGCACTACCATGTGGTCTTTTAGGAGATCAACATTTAATATACATATAATCAACCATAAGTTTACAGTGTGAAAAGAAGATTGCTAAATGAAAAAACTCCCCAAAAAGTCAGCTTTATATAGTTGCTTTGGGGCAAAAAAACCCTATCATTCACAACTTTGCCAAAGCCAGAAACTTCAACCTAATGCATGATCCTTTTCTGCCTTGCCCTAATGCATAAATCTAGCTACTAAATCTCTAGGACTCTACCTCTGAAACACTTCTGCAACCTCCTTTCCATTGCCACTGCCAGGCTTTCATCACTTTTCTCATAAGATCTTGCAACAGTCTCCAAACCAGTTTTCCTGCCTCCTCTAGCTTCAGCCTCCCCTCCACCCCACAATTTATTCTCCAACTGCTAGCAGAATGACCTTGCTAAAACACAGATATGATCCTGCCACTCCTGGAATTAAAAACTTTTTGAGTTCTTCCCAACGCTGACAGAGAACATTCAAACTACTGAGCATGGTGTAGAAAGCACTTTATTGTTAGAGCCCCAATTATCTTACTGCTCTTGCCTCCTGCTATGTGCCCAGGGAATTGATGATCAGATTACTGTGATTCTCTAGTGAGTCCTATCCCTTCCTGAACTCTGTTCTCTTACCTTAGTCTGTCCCCTCTATCCCTCACATCAGTGAGTCCCGCATGATCTTCTCTTTATCCCATCAGCCTTTTATCAAATGTCCCATCTTCTGTGAGAAGCCTTCTCTCACTCTCTGGTCACTTGTTCTTTCTGTCTCCATAAGTACATTCCTTTTTCCTTTGTGTCAAGAACCCCCCCAAGGGGCTAATTTCTCTCCATATCCCCAGCATGTAGCATTCCACCTGATATAGCATAGTTGGTCAGTAAAAATGTGTTGAATAAATAAAGAATTCATGTTGTCTTCTTCCTACTTTTCTCTTCTACCCTAAAGAAGGAATCTACTTTCCAAGTTCAGTGTGATTTATAATCACCTACTGATAGTTCTAGATATTTAACAAGACATTTTGAATCCTAATTCTTCCCTTTCACTAAAGTTTAGTCTGTTTGGTACAGTAGAATTTTCCTTGGGCCATAAAAAGGTACTCTCTTTACTTTCCCATAGGTGCTACAAGTCAAATACGCAGTTTGGCCAAAGGAGCATGCGGAAAGCTTTTACCTTTAGATCCTCCAACCTATAGGATTATTAAAACAAAAAAACAAGCTAAGTGCATCTTTAATTTCATAGGATCCTTGACTATTGGACAAGGAATGAATCTTAACCAAGACTTCCTTCACCTTGTGAGGGCATGGTTGTGAACTATTTAACCCTACGGGGGCACCATTCTCATAAATTACATTGTGAATGACACTCTCCTCCAGGATGGTATCATTGGCAACCTCAACCTTACACAGATTCCCTGCTTATCTAATTCTCCTCCTTTTCAAATAATGAAACTTAAATCCTAAGAAGCCAACAGGTTTGCTCAAGGTGACACATATTTCTTGATAGGATCCCTAGGCAGTAGTTGTCTCCCCTCTTTCTACCGCTCAAGCATCCTCTCAATCCAACTTGCTCTGGGAGACCATAAAACTAGAAAAGAGTATTTTCTGTAACCATATGGATAATGAGCATTATGCCCTCAGTTGAACATGAAATTCATATAATTTAGTTTATCTCTGTATTATTTGCTCTTGCTTTCTCCTCCAGCTGCACTGGTCTGGTTGGCATAACTTCAGTATTCAGCATATCACACAGCTGCCTTCATGCTTGCCAAGGCTCAGGTGTTTGGATGTTACACTGTGTTGCCAGGCTGTGCGATCTTCTCCCTCCCATGCTGATCCATTCCTCTGTGACTTACTGTGAGCTTCCATCTTCTTCTTTTGGCTTCTCTTCTTGGCATTTTGTGCTGCTTTATTTTTATAGCCTTCCCTGGCCAGTCAGCACAATCCTTTCCTTCCTTCTACTCTACAAACCAATCAATCACAGCATGTTGTCTGTTGACCTTGGGTCTTTGGTTTTTTGCTGCTGTTCATAGCTGCTGGGGGTGCCTAGAGGATGCTGCTTCTTTACTAAAATGTTTTGTTTCTTGTTTTTCCTACACTTAATGGTAAATTTTAGGCTTTCTGAATGCTCAAAGATGCCAGAAGGGTCATCTCCAAACAAGTGCAGCTCTATTTGTATAAGTTCTCCTTTACTCTTGTTTAAATGTGAAAATATGGCTTGGATGGAAGAATCTCGATTAGCAAAATTCATGTAGATCACTCAATATAGTTAATTGTCTCTACTAAGGACAATGCATTTAGAAAGTAACTAAACGTCCTTTCCCCCTTATCCACACTCATCAGTGACAAGCTAAATAAAATACCTGAGGTATTTTGGTTGAGCTCGAATAGAAAACTGGACCTCTTGAGCCAAAGCCTTCCAGCCTTAATAGACTACTGCGTTGAGTTTTTTGCTGTGATCATTAAAGGTGGCAGAAGCTGTTTGCTTTAATTCTACTTGATCAGTCAAAATATAGAATAGAATTAGGTTAAAGAACAATGGATTTGTTAGAGGTTGGATACTTGCTATTTAGTGGTTGTTGTGCACTTGACATATTGTTCATTGTATAATTGGGAATTTCTTTTGTAAATGTTTGGTTTTCAGGCTGGTTGGAAGGAAAATCACGCAACATTCATGAGCGAACTAAAAAATCTTCAGGCTTCTGGACTGACTACTCTTGGTCAGGCTCTAAGATCCTCATTTGATTTGTTAAATCTCAATAGATTAATATCTGGAATAGACAATTATGGACAGGTAAAAAAAATTTAAGTGAGTATAGCTAATTTATTTTGGTGACTTGGGGTAAGAATTTAAAATTGAGCATGGTTACTAAGTTTTCTGCTATTTTTTATAACCTCCCAAAAGAGATTCATATGCCTTTTCACATACTTAAAAAACATCCTCTTTTTTGTTTCTTGTATGTGTCTTGATTATAAAATAGTTAAAATTGCCTACCATCAGATCATCAGATATCTGACAATGGGATGAATAAATTGCTGAGAAATATTAGAAGAAAACAATTAGAGGAAATCTTTCAGTGTCCTGACTCCCCTGCCCCTCCCAATTCTATGAAAAAGCTCTAGGGTAAGAGGAAAGGCAGGAGAGCATTAGGTGCTGCGACATTGTCCTTTCCTCTCCTAAAACCTCTGTTCACAGTACCCAGAGTTGCTCTTCAGGCTGCAGAGACTAATTGTCCTACCTGTGCCAGGATCTTGACTCAGGTGAATGGAATCATGAGTGTGGATGATACCCCCCCCCCCTTATAATCTCTTAGATATCATTATTTCAGGATTACTTGGAAAGCAGGGAGAGGTATGTGAATGTCACTAGTTTGGGGAGTTCCTGAATTGTAAGAATTTCTCAGTTGATGCTGAATGTTACCTCTTCAGGGATTGTTATTTTGACTCCCACCATTTCTTCCCTAATCTTTTTCCTTCTTATTTATCCAGACAAATTTTGTCATATACCTGAGAGATCATTGGCAAGGCAAATGTAAAAGTTGAAATACAATTTCGTTACTTTACATGGCTCTAATGCTTTTTACATGTATTTTAGGGGAGAAATCCATTTTTTTTAGAACCATCTATTTTAATTACCATCACAGATGGAAACAAGTTAACAAGTACTGCTGGTGTTCAAGAAGAGGTGAGATTTTTTTTTTTTTAATTTTGTTCAAATGGCAGAGAACATGCAGCTATTTCTGTGGGAGGCATTTCCAGTTAAGCATAAATTTGGTCAATTATCCCATTTTGGTAATCCCTAAAAGATTGCTTATTTTTCTAGGGTTACATGGAAGAAAAGTGAACCCTTTAACTTCTTATTTATTCGTTTTTCTGTGGGTGATTATGATGAACCTTTTCAAATTTTGCCTCATCAGCTTCATCTTCCTTTAAATTCCCCTCTGCCTGGAAGTGAGCTAACCAAAGAACCTTTTCGTTGGGATCAACGGTTATTTGCCCTGGTGTTACGATTACCTGCAATAGCATCTACGGAACCAGAGCAGCTAGGGAGCGTACCAACTGATGAATCTGCCATCACACAGATGTGTGAAGTCACAGGAGGTATCGGCAATATTTCACACTTCAAAGGAAAAATTCAGAGCAGCAGAGTACTTTTCATTAAATGCCATATCTGGTCTTTGCTTCCTTTCTTTCACCATCTTTTAACTCTTGTTGCTTAAGTTCATCATTGGCATGATACTTGCTGCCAATGTAGTTCTGATTATTTGAAGGTAATTTTAGGCTTTTAATTGCTTATATTATGAAATGGCTTTTTCTTTGTTCCCCAAACTTGTTCTATTTGTTTTTCCTTCTGGTATAGGTCGCTCCTACTGTGTGAGAACACAAAGAATGTTGAATCAATGTTTAGAATCTCTAGTTCAAAAAGTTCAGAGTGGTGTAGTTATTAATTTTGAAAAAACGGGACCAGATCCACTTCCTATTGGAGAAGGTATAGTAGAAAACTTTTTTGACCCTAAAATGTTGTATAGGAGAATGATCTGAGATTGAGAAGACATGAAACAAATTATAATAGAGCAGACCTCACTGTCTACATGCATTTGAGTGGTTACAAACATCTATTCAAGCCACTGCCATACGTTCATTGCCTATGTATGTGTGTCAGGTGGCCAAACTCTAACAACTTTAACTTTATGTCCAATGTTCCTAAGAAACTTTGTCTTTTTCCTGGTCCAATTTATATTCCTTGGTCCCAGTCTTGGGATGACACTGACTCATTTCCTTCTCTATTCACAAAATATCTGGAGATTCACTATCGTGTGCCATTTAAGTAGCAATCTGCTTTTGGTCTTGCAAGTGCCAAATATACTGAACTATCTTTATGAAATCTGTGTCAGTTACTGCTCCTCCACAAGAAATTGGGAGTGTTTATCCAGTGCTTATCCAGTATAGCATCTTATTCTCTAAGCACCTTAGAGAATAAGATGCTATACTAGTACTTTCCCAGTTGCTTTGTAAGAGCTTAAGCATCTCTAAGCTCTTAGAGAATAAGATGCTATACTAGTACTTTCCCAGTTACTTTGTAGCTACAGAATCTTTTCATTCTAAATGAGATTTTACAGAAAGTTCAACGTCTAAAAATGAAAAAAGCAGAGTTACTTTTGCATAGAGGAAGTTAAACCATAGTGAATCTCCAGATATTTTGTGAATGGACATTTGCAACCACTTGAATGAATGCGCATGGATTTCGAAGGGATCAGGAAACTAAACGGGATAATGCATTCTAAGAGTTTAGAGTTTTGCTCTAAGTTATTAAAACTCCTTAGAGTTTTGTTCTAGGTTATTACTTCCTCTCATTTCTATCAGTTCACACACATATGTGCATGTGTATATAGAGACTCTGTTATTACCACAGTGCTTGTCTGATCTCATCCATACATTTTCATTGTCTTGATCAAGGACAAAGGAGCCAAGTACACAGGGCAGAAAGCAATACATTTCTATCTGAAGCTGCAGATCCCATGGTTCCTGATCTTTTATGTTGTTATTATTCTTTTGCTTTTTAGTTTGCCGATCCCTTTGAGAAGCTGTTAGAAAAATGTAGACCTCTGACCCTAGAAAAATGGACATAGGCCACACATATAATCATACGATTTTTTTTTTTTTTTTTTTGAGGCAGAGTCTCACTATGTTGCCCTGGGTAGAGTGCTGTGGCATCACAGCTCACAGCAACCTCAAACTCCTGGGCTTAAGTGATTCTCTTGCTTTAGCCTCCCAAGTAGCTGGGACTACAGGCGCCCGCCACAACGCCCAGTCATTTTTTTGGTGGCAGCTGTCATTGTTGTTTGGCAGGCCGGGCTGGATTCGAACCTGCCAGCTCAGGTATACGTGGCTGGCACCTTAGGCCTTTGAGCCACAGGCGCCGAGCCACACACATACAATTTTATATATAATATCAGGGGTTTCTTGGAATCCCAAGTTAAGAATACCTGTTACAGAAGACTGAGGCCCCACAACCTATTTTAAATTAATTTTATAGGAAGGGCATGTTATATTTGTAGCTATCAACTGTTTAGTCCATAATTTTGTGCTCACTACCTTAGCATAAACTGGAAACTTTCATATTGAAATCCTAGTGGGATTTGGTATCATGTAAATAGCTCAGATTTTCTTTCTAGCTCCATTTCCCCCTTTGTTCAGAGTTCTTAACCTTTCAGATTCTGATGAAAGCTAAGAAGCCTTTTCTCAGAAAAATGTACTTTCTGGGAATTGTGAGCTCAACTTCAGGGGGGCCCTCCAAAGCCATTACATGTTTTTCCCCTAGAGCTTAAAAGACCCAGTAAAGTAATTACTTGTTTAAAGTAATGCTTAAATAAGTAAATCAAATGACCTGTAATCTAAGAAAAACGAGACTCAAATCATTAAAACATATCTTTTACAAATATTATTTAGAATAACAAATCATTGCATAAAAAGTTATGTAACTCTGCCCTGCTCTGTTTTTACTTGGGGGAGGGCAAGTGAAATATGCTAGTTTAAATCATTAAAGTGAACTCCAGATATGTAATTCAGCATCATACAACATCCAGTTTCCATGGAATTTTAATGGTGGATGGGGAAACCATAGTGAATTCACCCATAATAAACTTGATATATTTGCTTTGTCCTCACTACTCCCTCACAACTATATATATAGATTTTATTGCCAGCATTTCTTCTATCTCTAAATGAATTTGTATAGTTTTTATTTTGCCTTGGTGGTCATTGGGTCTAACTCTTTAGCAAAGAATATTTTTTTTTCCATCTACTTGGAATTTATGATCTATTATGCCAGATTCACCAAATGTAAAAATTATACCCGAAAATGAACAAAACTTCATGTGCCTAATTCAGTAATTGAATTCTTAAAAAAAATAATGTAGTATTTTGGTGTGTTTAATTTATGTGTCCAAGTCTCAGAAAATTTAAAAGTAGTTTTACAACAGTTTTTCACATAACTACATATCCTCATAGCAGGTTAAGATGGTAGGAGGTGTTGGATTAGAAGGGATGGATTCGATGAAAAGAGTTGCTAAAGAGAACATTTAGAAATCCTAGTAGTCATTTTTCCCCCTTTTCATGAATCATTGTTTCTATTTCATTTTGGACTTTGCTTTCAGTTGGAAAATTTGTATAAGAAGATAAAGAGCTATAAAAATAAATTCTTGCCTTAGTTTGTCTTTTGTTTAACTTTTAGATGGACTTATGGATTCATCTAGGCCAAGCAATTCATTTGCTGCTCAACCATGGCATAGTTGTCATAAACTCATTTACGTACGACCTAACTCTAAAACTGGTGTTCCTGTTGGACATTGGCCAATTCCAGAATCTTTCTGGCCAGATCAGAATTTACCTTCACTAGTAAGTGTCATAAAACAAAAAGGTAAACATCATTCTAGATTTTAAATTTGCTGATTACAGTGGACCTTTTAAATAGCTTTGAGGCTTTTAAGCCAAGCCACCGGCAAGGCCTTCCCTCCTTTGCCTTCTGTCTCTTACTGGAAATCTAACTTGTGTCTACCATGTAAAACTGAGTGAGGACTTCCTTCATTTTCTGGCACTTTTCATTCTTTCTTTCAGTTGCCTTTGCCACTCAAACTCCCCCTTTGGATGTTACAAGATTGTTATTTTTGATGCTATTGTAATTTGTGACTTGAGTTTCATGTCAGAGCAACTGACTTCATTTATGGAATAAACACAGTATCTAAAAAATATTGGCACTGATTTTCATGCACAGCCTCAGGAGGTTCATACCTAGTTCATACCTTAAAGGGCTCTAGGAACATGTTCAGAACATACTCAAAATTCTCCTTCTTCCTACTTTTCATCCTTTTCTGTAATCAGTGGACTTCTGTAGCAATATACCTTTCAATAATATTTTTAAATGATCTCTAAGCATAGACATGTCTTTTTGGTCACTGCATTTGGTAGAAGAGGGTTTAAGATTATAGTTGCTCCTAGTACCAGATCAGTTGGCCTTTTTTGTGGGAAGACCATGCCTACTGTATGAAACCTACTTTTTAAAACAAAAATTTTTTGAGACAGAGTCTCACTTTGTCACCCCCAGTAGAGTGCTGTGGCATCATAGCTCACAGCGACCTCAAACTCTTGGGCTTAAGCGATTCTCTTGCCTCAGCCTTCCTAGTAGCTGGGATTACAGGTGCCTACCACAATGCCCAGCTATTTTTAGAGGTGGGGTCTAACTCTTGCTCAGGCTGGTCTCTATCTTGTAAGCTCAGGTGATCCACCTGCCTCAGCCTCCCAGAGGGCTGGGATTACAGGTGTGAGCCACTGCACCCAGCCCTGAAACCCACTTTTATCTGGGTTCTACTTCTTCTTCCTCTCCTTCCCAATGTAAGAAGTTCTAAGTAATTTCTCTTGTGTAGTCTGAGGAGGAAGGTTGTGCAAATAGATCATTTCTTCCCTAGTTTAAACATCTTCCTGTTTTGGCTAATTTGTATTCTAAGTTTTAGAAATTTCTGAAAATGAACTGCATTTTCTCCTGGAGTATTATTTTTTTGTTTGTTTGTTTTTGAGACAGAGTCTCGCTCTGATGCCCAGGCTGTAGTGCAGTGGCACCAGATTACTGTTTTTAGCCTCCTACATTTTTTTCAGGAGTGGCCATGAAAGGCCTGAATGTAAGACTAAGGAGCACATCAGCCCCTGCTGTGGGTGAGGGTAAATGTCCCACTCCTCCCTGTAGGGCTTCAAGGTGGCACAGCTGTCAAATCTCAGCCCCTTCAATCCTCAGTAAATATAGGTTTTATAGTGAATTTATTTCATTATTGATAGTGAAGAGGCTTTCCTCGAACATTTATTACTTTTTTACATGTTCAATTCCAGAAAGTCAGAAATATTTCACAAGACTAATTAGAACTGAAATTACAAAAAAACTAGGAAAAGGGAAATTCCAAGTAATCTACAGATAGCTCATGTTATCATTCCTCCATCTTTTAAAGCTCATTTGAGGGCTATGTTTCTCAACCCCAAACATCTTTCAAGTTTGTGAATTATAAAGGCAAATGAGTTTGTTTCTACTTTTTATAAAGGAAGCAAAGATATTTTATCATATTCATTATTAGCTTTACAGATCTCTCAGCAAGAATAGGCTGACCTACTTCTCACCCTTGTCCCTGGGACTTGTCCTGTCTCCCTATCTCTCCTATTGCCCTTGCTGTCCCCTTTCTCTCTTTAGTGTTCTGCATTCACACAAGCTACCTATGTTAATAAAATGACTCCTCAACTAATCTGCTCTGGTAACCCAGGTACACAGGCCTTTGCAGCCCAGACAAAAGCATCCTTAGCTCCAGCTATTCAAGGCAAGCATGTGGGTGTTAGCAGTGCTGTAAAAATCCATCTGGCCCCTGCGATTGTGGTTGACTCATTATCAGTCTCTATCTTGCCTGTTCCAGGCCTTTACTGTTTGTCATCTTTCTTGTTAGTGGCTTGAGCTCTGTCATTAACTTCATTTGAAAGTTGGATGAATTTTTTTTCCCCTGCAGTATCTGAAGTATCTATAACCTCATGGTTTGTATAAAGGAATGAAGGATAGGCAATTCCTGAAGGTTGCAAAATAGATTGGAAATTCGGGGTTCATCCTAGAGATTATAATGACTTCTTAAACATATTCAAAGTGTTATTTTGTTTGTTTGTTTTACTTCACTGAAACTCTATTTTATTTATTTATTTATTCATTTATTTACTTATTTATTTTTGGAGACAGAGTCTCACTCAGTTGCCCAGGCTGGAGTGCTGTGGCATCAGCCTAGCTCACAGCAACCTCAAACTCCTGGGCTCAAAAAGGTCCTTCTGCCTCAGCCTCCCAAGTAGGTGGGACTACAGGCACCTACCACAACGTGTGGCTAATTTTTTTATATTTAGTAGAGATGGGGTTTCAGATGGGCTCAGGCTGGTCTCAAACTCTTGAGCTCAGGAGATACTCCTGCCTCAGTCTCCCATACTGCTAGTTTTATAGGTGTGAGCCACTACACTCAGCCCACTGAAACTCTTGTTATGAGTTTTGTAATTTACTTATCCTCTTCTAGTACCAAGTAGATACTAGAGGGAAAGAATCTGAGTCCCCTCTCTCATGAAAGCCATTGGTGACTCCTTGAGATCTAGTAAACCCCTTTCTCAAAGCACTAGTCTGTATCTCACTGATGGTTTACAGAATCCAAAAGGGCTTGCAGAATTGTCAAAAACATAAGCTTGCTTGATACCTAACCATATATATTTTTTTGTTTTTCAGCCTCCACGGACATCTCATCCTATTGTGAGGTTCTCCTGTGTAGATTGTGAGCCAATGGTAATTGACAAACTTCCCTTTGACAAATATGAACTTGAGCCTTCACCTTTAACTCAGTACATCTTGGAACGAAAGTCTCCCCATACGTGCTGGCAGGTACTTATTCTTAACTATTAGCCAAATGTCTCTAACCACTTTGGGAACTGGAAATTGTTTTAAGAGGTTTCAAAGGTTAATCTGCAAATAATTAGATGGAATCTGTTAATATGTCTCACAAATGCTATCAAATAAGCAACAGAGCCAAGCAAGTAATTTCATAGTGATATAAAGCATTAGTCTACTGTATATTGCCATTTAAGGCAATAAAATCTGAATAAACTATGTATTTGAAGATTTAAGAGATCCCCTCCAAGCCTGTCCATGGACTCCAGGTTAAAAGTCCCTAACCTAAAGAATGCAGTTTTATTCAGGTATGGCTTATGCAGCTGAAGCAAAGTTCTTAGCCCTTAGTTTGAACTTGACACATTGGAAGTACAGAATATTTTGGGCAAAGAACCATAAGCTGTGAAACTAATATCTGAATTAGTGTACTTGTTTCTATAGTACAAATCACATTGGTGTATGTAGTGTGGATTTTACTACTTGGATGAGACAAATGCACGGAGATAAACACTGGCTCTTCCAAGCGCTGCTCTTCAGCCAGAAGGACTCACTGATTGGTTAATGGAGTCACTTGTGGACATTAATTTGTAAAAATCCAGGCATGGCAGTCACAGCCTTTTCATTTAAGTGCAAAAAAGACCTACACTGCAAAGATGTTTGTTCTATTTCTAAACTCTAGGACCGTGTAGCAATCAGTAGTAGTTAGGCTCTATTTACACTAAGAACACTTGCAGACTGCCATCTGTTTTATCTTAAAATGTGAGATTATTGCTACAATAATTCAATGTCTGCAAACTACTTGAATTCTCACAAGATGCTAAAACCAGACTTAAAAACAGGAGCAGGCTTAAAACAAGGATGTAAAAACACAAGAAATAGAATAATCGTACAAACATAACACTCAGCAAAAGAAGCCAGACACAAAAGATCACATATATTGTGTGATTCCTTTTTATATACGTTCAAAGAGAGGTAAAACTAACTTTTTTAGAAGTCAAGACAGAGATTTCTTTTGGGGGATGCAGGATAGTGACCAGAAGAAGACACAGTGGGGTTTCTTCTGGTAATGTGTTTCTTTACTATTTTTTTTTTTTTTTTGAGACAGAGCCTCAAGCTGTCACCCTGGATAGAGTGCCGTGGCATCACAGCTCACAGCAACCTCCAATTCCTGGGCTCAAGCGAGTCTCCTGCCTCTGCCTCCAAAGTAGCTGGGACTACAGGCG
>CAUYRH010109505.1:0-13981 GCA_963574655.1 Perodicticus potto | reverse complement strand
AAAGTTATTGTGTAAATTGAGGTAGGGAAAAAAGTGCAAGGGCCCACTGCCCCAGGTGATTAGTCCCCAGCTGTGACTTGGCGGGGCCCTCCGACACATTCTTTCCTGTAGGGCATAACTGCCTGCGTTTTTCAGCAAGGCGACTTCTGCGAGCTGGGGGCAAATATGCCCCAAAATTCACATCTAGCCCAAGACTGGAAATGTTCCTTCTCAGGGACTCATACCTCAAGCAGCACAAATGAGATTGATTCACCTTACAAGGGTGCAGGGTACTGTGCCCCTTCATACTCTTCTTACTCTTTCTCACTCTTCTTACTGTAAATCTCAAATGGGAATTTATATTTCCATTCAGTTCTCCTGTAATCATTTTCTTACCTTTTCAGAAGTCTATTGCATACCTGTCCCATGTTCTAACCTCCAATACCCATTCTCAGCCCATTGTCAACTGATGACTAAGTAATAAGTCAATGAAGAAATACAGATGCAATCCTGGGTCAATAGTCTCATCTTCCAACTGCAAAACCAAACAGTCTTCCTGGGTCTCTATACCTAACTCTACCTTCTTTCTCATTGCAATGCAAAAGTAGATCTTTGCTCCTGTAAGGGGTTAACGCTTATACTTTTGCTATTATTCCATCCTTTCTTTCTTCATTCAACTTTAAACCTTCTATGTTGTTTCATCATTGTCTGATGGCTCGTTCATATCAACATTCAAATAATAATAACTGTATAAAAAAAGCTTCTCTAATCTCTTATGCCCCCCCTACCCCAACTATAGGGTTCTCAGTTTCCATTTAGGGAAAAACAAACAACTTTACAAAATTTTATTTTCTCATCTCCATCATTTTCTCAACTCATCCTTTTAGTATCAATCTCCACACATCTTCTGAAATAGCTCCTACTAAGATCATCAGTAAGATCTTAGTAAGATTTAGTAAGATCACTTTTCTCTTGACAAATTCAATAGTCATTTTTTTTTCTCATTTTATTTGAACCCTTGATAGCATTTGACGCAAATGTGCTTATCATCTTGAAACGTTTTATTTCTCTCTGGATTTTCTAGATGTTACATAAACCCTTTGGGATTTCTTCCTACCATAGTGGAGTCCCTTCTCAGTTCCCTCTACTGTCCTTTTGGGTGATGCCTAAACATTGCAGTGTTGCAAAGTTGAATGTTGAGCCTTCTCTGCATACATTTTCTCCATATGTGACTACATCTTCAATGCCTCTCATAGGCAGATGATCCCAAGTTTGTATCTATTAGCTGTGATCTCCAATTTAATGTTTAATAAAAACCTCAAAGCTAATAGTGGAATAAAATATATTTAGCATTTCTTTTCCAATTAGATCAGTTTTGTGAATAGCAACATGGTTCATCCAGTTGCTCAAGTCAAAAACTAAGAATAAACCATTACTCCACTCTTTTTATTATACTTAATAAACAAGTTCTGTCAGTCCTATCTTGAAATATAGCCTGATCTTAACTGCTCGTCATCCATAAAGGTCTGAGCCTAGGTTTAAACTACCATCATCTCTTGTCTGAACCATCATAAAAACCCTCAACTCAATTTTCTGTTCCCACTTTCAGTTCCCTCCCAGTATATTCTCCACATAGCTTTCTGGATGACATAGTTAGGTCATTAAACATGAAATGTCCAGGGAAGAGGAGAGAGAGGAGAGGGGAGGGGAGAGGTAGAAGAAGGGAGGGTATTTGGGGGAGACCTCACTTAATGTGCATGATGCAACGGTACATTTCAAAACTACTAAGAAAAGAGTATAATTGTCTTACCACAAAAAATAAGTAAGCGATGTGATGGATGAGTTAATTAGCTCAACGTAAGCTTTGCACATCTCTATAAGTAAGTGAGGTGATGGATGAGTTAATTAGTTCAATGTAAGCATTGCACATCTCTTATACATATCAAACCAGTACACTAAACCCCATAAATGCGTCAATGTACACAGTTATGATTTAATAAAAAGTGAAAAAAACAAACAAAAAAATAAACACAAAATGTCTGATTTTGAATCAGAAGTCTAGTTTATTATATCTCAAACAAGAAGCAGTACAAATAAGCAAAGCATAAGTCTAAATTATCGACAGTTTTCCATCTCAATAGCAGCAAGTCTATGCCAGCAGCAAGGAAGCCTGGAGAGTGAGTGGCTAGGAGATCACAAAAGGCATTTCCTACAGCTTGTCGAGAATTTAATATTTTTCCTTGTAAGAACTAGTCCAAAGGCTAGAAGAAGTAGTGGTCTGGTGGTACCAGGTCTGGTGAATCTGATGGATGATTGTTTCCAACTTCAACTGCTGTAATTTGAGCAGTGCAAAGTGTGATTGAGCATCATCTTGTAAGAGGATTGGTCTGTCTCTGTGGACCAATCTGAGCTGTTTAAGTGCAAGCAATCTTATCATTTCCTCCACCTGGTTGCAGTAGACATCTCCTGTAATCGATTGACTGGGTTTCGTGAAGCTGTGGTGGGTAATGCCAGCACTAGACCACCAGACACCGTTGGCTTTTCTTGATGAATATATGGCTTTGGACTGTGTTTTTACACTTTGTATTTAGCCAACCATTGTGTTAACACTTGTGCTTGTTAGAAAGAATCTATTTTTCTTCACAGTGTGAAATGGTTCCCCTTTATGTCATGACAGCGAAGAAAAGCAAGCTTAGAGATGACTTCTCTTTTGTTGCTCATTTAATTCAGGCAGACTCACCTATCCAGCTTCTTCACCTTGCCAATTTGTTTCAAATGGTCTAATACTGTTGGAATAGTAACGTCAACCCTTGCTGCTAATTTGCACATAGGTTGAGATGGATTTGCTTCCACTACACCTTTCAGTTGTATACACCCCAGTCTCAGGTCTCTCATATGGCTCATTGTCAAGATTAAAATTACCAGAATGTAACTTATCAAAATGCTAACATACTGTGTGTTCAGTAGCCACATCCTTCCCAAACACTGTGTTGATATGTCTGCAATGCATTGGTTCCACCACAGAACTCATATTTGAAAATAGCATGAATGTTCGACTTACCCATGTATTCACAAAAATTTTAAAAGACAATCACAAGCCAAAACATGCATTTGAGAGAATGAGAATATACCTTCCCAATAAGAAAAAACAAACAAGAAGTGTCAGAGTGAAATGTTAGCGGTACCAACTGTCAAATTTAGTACTTAAAGAAATGAGACATTTCATAACTAATAACTTCTTATATTTTTGGAATAGTAATTAAAATCCGATACAAATCTCATTTCCTCCTTCCCAAAAGCCTCCAATGACTTCCCAACACTCACAACACAACTCCTATCTTTCTGAATTTTGAACACTCCACACTCATAACTGTCTTTTGTGGTCCTTCCACATTGAATTCCTCATTGCCATATTAGAGTGTTTAGTTTCTTCCTATCATCTAGATCTCAGTTCAAATGTTACCTGTGGAAGAAGAGTCTTTGGACCATCATGATTCCATTGTGTTTTAATTGCGTTTCTTTAATGAGGACCACTGTGGAGCATCTTTTCATGTGCTTATTGGCCATTTGTATATGTTTTTGGATAATGTGTCTATTCATTCCCCCCCATTTCTATTGGTTTGATCTTCCTGTTATTGAACTTTAGAGCTTCTTTATACCATCTTGATACAAGTCATCATCAGATATTTTATTGCAAATATATTTTCCAGTCTGTGGCTTGCCTTTTCATTTTTTTTAATACAGTAGAACCGCTACAGTTGACCACCTCCCTACATTGACTACCTCCTTAAGGTGACCTAATTTTCATTGACCAGACTGGCACCACGTATAAGTGTCAGTACAGTAGGCCCAGTTTCTTATGTTGACTACCTCCATATGTCCAGGAATTTGTTATAGTCCTTGGGTAGTCAACTTACAAAGGTTCTACTGTACCATATATTGATGAGGAATAAGTTTTAATTATGATGAAGTCCAATCAATCATTTTTTGTGGCTCATATCTAGGACATTTTCCCTATATATAAAAAAATTCCTTATGTAGGGAATCCTTGCCAAGGTCATCCCAAGATCATAAAGATTCTCTCTCTCAAAGTTTTATACTTTTAGCCATTCATATCTATGATTTGTTTGGAGTGACTATATGTTTATGCTGTGAGGTATAGACAAAGATTTATCACATTTTTGCACACAAATGCTCAATATGAAAGCACCATTTATTGAAAACTTCATCCTTTCTTCCTACTAAATTATCTTATCACCTTTGTCAAAAATCAATTTCTAGGCCAGCACTGCTCAGTAGAACTTTCTGCAATGACAATATATTCCGTATCTGTACTAATGTGACTCTGGATGCTTGAAATGTGTACACTTGAAGAATAGCAGGAAGTAAAGTTTTAATTTTATCCACTAATAGAAATTTACGTTTAAGTAGCTACATAAGGCTAGAAGTTATTATGTTGAACAGCACTGTTCTGGAATCTCTCTTTAATTTTATCGATGTCTATCTTTAATCAACACTAACCTGTTTTAATTACCGTAACTTTATAATAAATCTTGAAATCATATAATGAAATTCTCCACCTTGTTTTTTAATTTTCAAAATTGTCTCAGCGATTTTAGGTTATTTGCATAACCACATCAATTTTAAAAACTGCTTGTCATTTTCTACAAAGAAAGCCAGCTGAGATTTTTGATGGGAGATTTCACTGAAAGTACATGTGAATTTTGGAAGATTTGGCATTCTGATACATGAAAATGGTATGTCACTTCATTTATTTATCTCTTCTTCAATTACTCTTAGCAGTACATAGTTCATTAAATTAATCCTTAAGTATTTTGTGTTTATAAGCCTCATAAATAATACTTAAATTTAATTTTTAAAATATATCTTACTAGTACATAAAAATACAATTGATTTTTCTCTATGACCTTCTATCTTGTGACCTTGTTAAATTTACTTCTGGCAGTTTCATTGATTCCTTAAAATTTTCTATATACACAAGTATGATTTTAGCAACAGAAAAGAAAAAAAGAAAGAAAGAAAGAAAGACAGTTTTAATTCTTTCCCTCTAATCTTTATGCCTTCTGCTTCTTTTTCCTGGTTTTTGCTTGTCTCTAGGGGAAAAAACTTTAGTGTTTATATGATGATGGCTGTAAGTTTTTGTTTCTTCCTTTTTTTTTTTTTTTTTTTTTGTAGATGCCCTTTATTAAGTTGAGGAAATTCTCGTTTATTCCTGGTTTGCTGAGAATTTTTCATGATGGGTGCTTGAACTTTTCTTTCTTTCTTTTTTTTTTTTTTTTTTGCAGTTTTTGGCCAGGGCTGGGTTTGAACTCACCACCTTTGGTATATGGGGCCAGTGCCCTGTTCCCTTGAGCTACAGGAGCCACCCAGATGCTCGAATTTTTCAAACACATTTTCTGTTTCCATTGAGATAATCAGTTTGTCTTCTTAGTTTACTGATATGATAGATTGAATACTTGGCTTTCTTTTGTTAAACCAAGCTTGTGGTCTTGGAATAAACTCTACTTTGTGCTTATATGTTTTTTCAATAAATTGCATAAACATTTTGCAAGTATTTTGTTAAGAATTTTTGCCTCAGGGCTGGGCTTCATGGCTCACGCCTGTAATCCCAGCACTCTGGGAGGCAACGGTGGTGGGTGGATTGCTTGAGCTCAGGCGTTGGAGACCAGACTAAGCCAGAGTAAGACCTCACCTCTAAAAAATAGCCAGGTGCTATGGCAGGTGCCATAGGAGGCTGAGGTAAGAACATCACTTGAGCCCAAGAGTTTGAGGTTGTAGTGAGCTGTGACTTCATGGCACTCTACTGAGGGTGACAAAGTAAGACTTTGTCTCAAAGAAAAAAAAAAGAATTTTTGCCAATTTTTATAAGAAATATTAACCTGTGGTTTCCTTCTGTTGTGAATCCTTTGTCTGGTTTGGGTAAAGAGGTAATGCCAGCCTTAGAAAATGAGTTGGCAAATGTTTCATCCGCTTTGTTAACTTAAAGAATTTTTCTATGACTAATATTTCTTTCTTACATGTTTGACAGAATTCCCTAGTGAAGCCAAGGGGACCTGATGTTTTCTTGTGGCAAGGATTTTACCTATTCTTCAATTAGTTTAGAGCAGTGGCTCTGAACAGTGGATCATTTTGCCCCTCAGAGGATATTTGTCGTTGTCTAGAGACATTTTGGTCGCAAGTGGGGGAGGTACGACACGTAGCAGGCAGAGACCACAGATGTTGCTAAGCATTCTACAATACATGGGACACACTCTGCCCTACACACACACACACACACACACACACAGAACAAATAACTGTCTGTCTCAAAATGTCAATAGGGACAAGACTGATAATTTCTAGTTTACAGCCATTTGTCAATGTAAAATTTATTAACATAAAGGTGTTTATAATATTTACTTATTATCCTCTTCCTATAATAGTCTCTCCTTTTCCTTCATGACATTGGTAATTTTCAATTTCTTTCTTTCTTCCTTCCATAATTCCTCCCTCCTTTCCTTCCTAGTCTAAATAGAGGTTTACAATTTTGCTGATTTTTACAAAGAACCATCTAGTTCTTGGTTTTCATTGATTTTCTTTTGGGTTCCTGATTAATTCTGCTGTTTGGGTTCATTAATTTTTTGTTTTTTTTGGTTTTCTATTACATTGATTTTGCTCTTTGTTTTTTCCTTTCTTCCTACTTATTTTAAGTTTAATTTGATCTTTTCCTAACTTCATAAATGGGAAGCACAGACAATTGACTCAGGGTCATTTTTAAGGTGGAAGCCCAGATTTTTGATTGTGGATCTACGTTTTTTTCTCATATAGTATTGAAAACTATACATTTCTATTAAGTATCTCTTTTACAACATCCACAAATTTTGTTATGTTATGGTTTCATTTTCATATTTTCTAATTTTTCCTGCCTTACCCCCTTAAGTTATTTAAAAATACAGAATTTAATTTCTAAATATTTGAGTGTTTTCTGCTTAGTTATGTTGTCAGATAGAATACTCTGTATGATATCAATCCTCTTATATTTATTGAGTCTTGTTTTACGGCTACTTAAAAAGAATATGGATTTTGCCATTTAGGGTGATATATTCTATGAATGTCAACTAGATCAAGTTGTTTGATAGCATTGTCAAATCTTCTATATTTTTACTCTTGTGTGCTTTTAAAAAATCATTTCATGAGAGAGAATTGCTGAAATTTCCAACTATAGTTATGGATTTGTCTATTTTTCCTTTCTGTTCAGTCAGCTTACACTTTTCTCTTTTGAGAATATCTCAGTAGGTCCATAGTCACTTAGGATTATTATGTCTTGTTGATGAATTGATTCCTTTACTGGATAAATCTCTCAGATTACTCTTTTGGTTACTGGAGAGTTCCCTTTGCTCTCCAGCACTCCTGCTAACTTTCAGCTGCTGCTTCCTTGTCCCCAGCCTTTAAATGACTACTGCCTTCCATTCATTCATAACTCACAGTGTCTTGCAGGGATTTTTTTTCAGCTCTCTTGCCTTGTCCAAAGCCTATGGTCCCCAATCCCCCAGGTTGGGCTGTGTTCCCATAGCAGTCCATGCCTTATAGAAACCAGGCCACACGGTATAAGATCAGTGGTGGGTGAACAAGCAAAGCTTTATCTGTATTTATAGCCACTCCCCATCACTCACACCACCGCCTGAGTTCCTCGCCCATCCTCTGTCTGTGGAAGAACTGTGTTCCATGAAACCTATCTCTGGGGCCAAAAAGGTTGAGGACCGCTGCCTTTACCGACTGTTGCTTTGCATTTGGTGAAGGTCCACTGAATGTCTACTGTGTGTTCAGCTGACTTCCCATCCCCATGTGTGGTGCCTTCCTCCTCCTCTGAACACCTCCTATGGATGGAAGCAGCTGCAAGTGCTAGGAGGGTCTGCAGTTTAGTTTGTTTAGATTGCAATGTGGTCTCACCTCTCTAATAGATTTCTAAAAATGCATTTTTGAATAACAAGGTTTGTCTTCTTCCTTATGAAGGAAGCTATGGTCTCTGGCAATTTTCTAACTCCTAACTGGAAGCAGAAGTTTTCATAGAACTGTAATCATATTTATTTATTTACTTATTTATTCAATAAGTCTTTCTCTGGAGCCTATAAATTCCAGGAACTCAGCCAGGTGCTGGAAGGCAGCAAAGAAAAGAATGTCTCTGTCACCATTGTCATCATTGAGCTCACACAGTATTCTAGGGAAGGTGGTGATGATTGCTGTGAAGAAAAATAAAACTGCTTGCAGGAAAAAAAATAATAGATACTGCTATTTTACGTTAGGTGAGAGCAGGGAATGTTTTTTTTCCCCCTGGGGGGGAAAAATTTGTGACCAGAGACATGAATGAAGTTAAGAAGTAAACTATGCAATTCTCTGGGGGAAGAGCTTTCAGGCAGAGGATATGATTGTTCCAATTTTACAGATGATAGAGAGTCAAATTACTAAATAATATCTTTTTTTTTTGTTTGAGACAGAGTCTCACTCTGTTACCCTGGGTTGAGTGCCATAGTATAATAGCTCACAGCAATCTCAAACTCCTGGATTCAAGTGATTCTCTTGCCTTAGCCTCCCAAGTAGCTGGGACTGCAGGCACCCACCACCATGCCCAGCTAGTTTTTCTATTTTTAGTCGAGATGGGGTGGAGGGGTATCTTACTCAGGCTGGTCTTGAACTCCTGAGCTCAAGCAATCTACCCATCTCGGTCTCCTAGAGTGCTAGGATTATAGGTGTGAGCTGCAGAGCCCGGCCACACAGGGCTCTTAAATGGCAGAGGTGAGATTTTAAGTTCGGTCCTTCTGAAGCAGAAGCATAGGCTTTGAAATCAGCTCTAATCTATTTGATTATAATGCATAAATGATTACAAACAATTTAAACAAGTTTCTGCATATGGTGAATTATGAAGAATGTGTCTCTACTACTGACTAAGGAAAAAAGTCTTGAAACTGAATGGACTGTGCAGAAAACAGTGAGTCTAGCATCCCCATACTCCAATAATGACCTCAAGGAGGGGTGTCTGAACTTTTGGCTTCTCTAAAAGAAGAAGAGTTGTCTTGAGCCATGCATTAAATACACAAACATTAATGAAAGCTAGTGAGTAAAAACAAAAAGGTCCATATATAATTTCTATGATATCCACCACCACAAATAAGCAAAAAGTTCTCACATAATCTGCATGTAGCCTACAGGCTGTAGGTTGGACACCCCTGGGCCAAGTGTCTTTCAAACTTTGTAGTTGACCCTTGTAAGAGATGGGGCTGAAGAAAAGATTCAATTCTATCTAAGATAATAATGAATTTAACTTGTTTGTATTGGCATGGAAGGATTTTCCCTAATACTTTGGGGATCATGTTGGAGAAAATCTGTAAGGGACAGAGAGAGACAAAAATTTCAATGACAATGGATTAGTCATGACTACGTAAATGACATTTTGGTTAACAATGGACTGCATATACAATAGTGGTGCCATAAGATTATAAAACCATATTTTTAGTTGACCTTTTCTATGTTTAGATATAAAGATACTTACCTTTGCATTACAAGTATCTACAGTATTCACTACAGTAACATGCTGCATAGGTGTGTGGGTATAGGAGCAACAGCTATGCCATGTAGCCTAAGTGTGCAGTAGGCTGTACTGACTAGGTTTGTGTGAACACACCCCATGGTGTTTGCACAACAAAGAATTCACCTAATGATGCATTTCTCAGAACATAGCCCCATCGTTAGGTCAGACAACTGTAATTTTATAATTTAGGAAACTCAACAAAATAAAAAAAGTTCAAGGAAATACATCATCTAGCTTTCAGCCCTAATCAAAATAGTATAACCTGGCCTGTACTTTGTTGATGTGTAGGAGCTAAAGAACTTTTGTAGCATCATGAAAACTTCTGTTAGGAGAGTTTATATTCCAAATGGTTGGAAGCTCCTCTTAGCATCATTACATTGCATTCTGACCAATCTAGTCAGACTGAATTCTACTTCCTACTAACAAGTGTTTAAATATTGTCTCCCAGAAAGAATTGGGGTATTTTCACAGGTGTTTAAATAATCCTCTAAATAATGATAGCAATTTAGTAATTTTTTCCTGATCATCCATGTTGTTAGTTCATGCTAGTTGTGGAAAATTTAAGAATAATCCCCTTGCCCCTACAGATATAAATTTATATTATTGATATTATTAGTGTGGTTTTAGTCATATGTGTATGAGTGCGTACATGTATATATTCACAAATATATTTAGAAGACTATGCTTTTAAATTATATTGGCTGAATTATTATACACTGCACACTGAGTTTTTTATTTTACTGAACAATTTCTACAGATCGCAATCAGAGAAGTAACATAAAGTGCATAAATCCTGTGGAAAAAAAGTTTTTTCTAAGACTAATCATTAAATAACCCTTTCTGGCAAAAGAGAGCATTTGGGAGCATGTCATTCATAATGTTAAGATTCTGTAGAAAATATATGAAAGACCCCTAAAAACTTAGGAAAGGGATGTCACATTTAATGACATCTTATTGTCAAGAGTGAGCATGAAATATTGAAACTCATAAAGACCTACCATAGCTAAAAACAGTCTTCTGAAGCTTATGGAAGCTCTTGCAGTGAACATCATTGCTGGGACTATGATTATGACTTTGTCTGATAGAGAGACATTGGTTAATGTTAAAGAAAAAAACACCAAATCCATTTTAATTAATTTCTGCCCTGCTATTTGTTTTTTATTATCAACTTTAAAGTTAGTTTTTCATGTTAATTTCGGGTATCAAGGTCTATAAAGTATTGATAAATTATTTATGTTTCTCATATACATGAAGGGCTATTGGTTCTACTGGTGAATTGAATTAAGGGTTTGATTACGTTTCACATTTCCCTGTGGTTGAGGAATAGGCTATATCATTACACAGGTAACATTTAAAAGTACTTAAAAAAATATTTTGAAACATTGCAATTTTTGAATACCTTAAAGTCGTGGATATTATAATTACCTATCCCTTTAAAAATTATTGATTTACTAATATGCATTGATGTAAGTTTTCTTATGATAATTAATATATTAAAAATTATCCTTGTGATAAAATAAAGCTTTAAAAGTAAGGCTAAAGTTTTCTTTAACCATTATGGCTAATTTTAGACTTCACAATTCTTAGAGACAACTACTGTTACATATATTTTGTGATCAATCCTCGGTACACAGTCTATCGTCTATAATACCACCCTTCTCCCACACTAATGCTTCCTCACTCGGCTTAATCTTTTCTGCTTTCTTCACCTCATAAATCCTCTAACACCCCACTCTACAGTGCTTTCCTTTATGGGTTACCTTCCCATTCCACCTGCTGCTAAAATTTTTAAAAAGTTTTTTCCGAGAGAGTCCTATGCTCTAAATCTTTCAAGGCAGTTCCCCAGGCTTTCCAGTGAGCTTCCCGCTCATTGGTTTGACATGGAAGAGAATAGGCAAATAGTAACACTAATTAATTCAGGCAGAAATTGTGTCAACTTTAAAGTGTGCCTCTTTATGGAAGGGGAAAATATGCTATATGACCAATCATTCTCTTGTTCTGCATTTAAATAAAACCAAGAACATTGTACTTATTTGTTCTCAGGAACAAAGGTCACGGGTAGTTCTTCTTGTGACTTTGTACACAACTATCTTAATGCATTGTCATGACCAGATGATTGGGAAAGATGGCAAGAAAGACCCAGTGTATAAGCTGCAGTGTACCAAGAAGAGGTAAGGGGGTTTTTGCAAAGGGAAAGGTTTAGGCAACCTCTTTTCTAACATCAGCCGTTCTTTGCTCACAGTTGGTGATTTGAAATGATTCTGAACACATTTTGACCCCCAATTGCTTTTATCATCCATTTCCAAAGACACAAATTCAGTGTTACGTTTTGCAATTAAGCTACTATATATTTTTGATCCATACGGAGGGGAATTGTTTGCTAAAACCTATGATTTGGTATGAGCAATGACTGTGTTTCTTCACAGTAACAGCCTTACAGCATTTGGCTTCTGCTGCAAGAATGCTCACGTTCCAATCTTCCTTTCCCAGCACGTTCCCCTTGTGGCATGTCACCATATAGTGTTTAGAGACAACTTACTAAAAAAACACCTCACAGTACTTCCTGGGTGAAGGCATCGTGACCTGGAAGCTGTTAGTTAGAGCATGGAGAACACAAAGCTTCCTCCATGGTTTCTTATGGTAGATTGCTGGGGGCACAGGCAAGAACTATACTAATTCATCTTTGGCCTCATTGTTAGCATAGAAAGCTCAGTAGATGCTCCCTGTCAAGAAAATATTTTCTCCAGACCAAGATCGGGATATAAAAGTACAAATTTCATTTTGTCTTCTTAGAAGGAGAGAGGGAGTGAGAGAGTAAAAGAGAGTGGGGAAAGAGAGAGAGAAAACAGAACAGGAAGATGGTATCGCATCCCAAAAGAAAGGAAAGATGCCCATAGAGAGGCCAACTAGTGGTTGAATGTAAGGGGGTCAAAGAGAAAAATAGTCACAGCAGTCAAGTTCATGGGGTGTTGTGAAACTCGTCCCTCTGCTCCTTCTGTCTGGATGATAAGCAACTGTCTTACCATAAAGACAGACTTGTCCTGGATGTTTCTGATCCTGAGGCCTGAAGCTTGCACCCTGTTGTTCGTCCAGAGATGACTCAGGAACTCTTGAGGCTATAAAACAGACTCTAAAAGATAAGGAGCTGGTGAATGTAAAGGCAAAGATTTACATTTCCTTTTTGTCTGCTCTTTACAGTGGTTGTGAAAATAGAACTCCACAGGGTGCCTGCTAGGAAGAGAGGGCAGAGATCAGAGAGAGAACTTGATTTTTAGCCCTTATGGAAAAAAACTATGAGTTAATAAATTTTTTTTTTTTTTTGAGACAGAGTCCCACCCCATGCCCTGAGCAGAGTGCAATGGCGTCATGGCTCACTGCAACCTCAGACTTGAGCTGTGGGCATCCTGCTGCCTCAGCCTCTGGAAGCCACTGGGATTACAGGCACTTGCCATGGTGCTCAGCTGGGTTTTAATAATTTTTCTGTTTCTCTATCAAGACTGACCACCCTTTCACTTCTCTTCAAATAATTTGTGGCATGCAATGCATGTATTTCTTTGAGCCTTCTAGTCCCTTATACAATTTCCTCCCCTACCAAGTCTTTCCAGAATTGGTGAATTCCATTTCCCTCCCAAGGGTCCTTGATTTAAGCTTTGTTAGGAGAGGAAGTTGGAATGAAACAACCTCTTTTGACTGGAAAAGAGGCAATAAACATTTGTACAGTTAGTTTACCTCCATAGAAAAAATGCTGGAATCAAAATCATATACAACTCAAAGCAACCATTTTCCTCAACCAATCTTCTCCAGAGAAACCAAATTTTCATGTTGTATTTTTCTATTCTTCTCAAATAACAAGCAGGCCTTAAGGGAAGAAGGCCAAATGGAGTTATTCAAATAGTGCATATTGTTCTTTTCATTGTATGTCTTGTGTTCCATCGCTGCCCTAGATGTCAAGGCCAAGGCAACAGATAAAATGTAGAGCCTATGTATTCAGGAGCCAGCATGAGCTCTGTGGCCTTGGAGAAGTCTCCAGGGCAACTCTTCACCCCCACAGATAAAATAGGTGAGGCTCCCTGTCAAAGTAGACTCTCGTGGGACCCTGTCACTGGCCTCCACCTGAACTTGGAGAAAAGTGGTTGGTTTTTTATTTTTAAGAAAAAAAGCACAGTTGCTGGACATCAGACTTCCCTCTTATTAAAGAGAAGAAAGGTAACATAATTTAAAACTTTCCCCCTTGGCTTGGTGCCTGTGGCTCAACCCGCTAAGGCGCCAGCCAGATACACCTGAGCTGGCGGGTTCGAATCCAGCCCGGGCCCGCCAAACAACAATGACGGCTGCAACCAAAAAATGGCCGGGCGTTGTGGCGGGCGCCTATAGTCCCAGCTACTTGGGAGGCAGAGGCAGGAGACTCGCTTGAGC
>CAUYRH010109503.1:0-69456 GCA_963574655.1 Perodicticus potto | reverse complement strand
GTACATGTATACCATGGAATATTATGCAGCCTTAAAGAAAGATGGTGACTTTTCCTCTTTCATAGTGACATGGATGGGGCTGGAACATGTTCTCCTTAGCAAAGTATCTCTAGAATGGAAGAAAAAGTATCCAATGTATTTAGCAGTGTTTTATATCAGAATAAAATCTTATTTGAATCTTACCCTTTCCATTTTGTATTGAGCTAAATAAAATATTAAATATCGTCAAGGCATGACTCCACAATTTTTAAAATGTGGATAAGAATGTTGTTTATCTACTCTCTGAGAAAATTCTCGATCCTTACCTTTCTGTGGCTAGAATTCATTTTAGCAAAACATACAGGCTCTCTTTCTAATGGGAACGAGAGTTATTTATTGGTAAGAGTTGGGGAAAATGAAATGTCATGGTAAATGTCACTCTTCTCTTCCTTTCTTAGGAACAAGTGGTCCTTACATGAAAAACATCCTGCTCAGGAACCATGAGGGTATTGTAAAGGTATTTCCAGTTGACTCCAAAGTTCGGTGTCAATACACCCACTTGCTTATCAGACTGAAATCCACATACACCAATTTGGCTTCTTTTCAAGGTGATATTTTAGTTTTCCAACGTTCACTCCTTATTTTACTTCTCAATACGTTTACATTGCGGGAAGTAGTATGAATGTTATTGGACCTTCTCAGAGAACCCCATGTCGACCTTGTAAGACAGTATTAGTGTGAACTAAAATAATACAGTAACAAGTGCATTTAATAAAGGTCAGTAAATATGTTGCCTATTGCTACTACAGGTCATTGTGAAATTAAATATTCATAAGCCAGTGATTACCTGTGCTTTAATTCATACATTTGTAATTTATATTACTTTTTCAAATGCTGCCATCTCTGCCCAATTTCAGTCAAATGTTGATGTGTATCATTGATTAGGGCAGTGAAAATTTGTACTAAAATCCAAATATTTTACACCAATAATTATTTAAGGAGTAATATAATGTACTGTAAACATGTGGGCCTAGACCATAGATACCCTGGAATGTGCTATCCCTTCTCTCCTGCCTCAAGTTGATTTGTAGTATTTGATATGCTGAATATATCAAGTAAGAGGCTTGAGATTTTTCCTTGCAACACTGCAATATCTGCATTCTCCATTAATATATGAAGATGCTTATATTGGTTGACTATGTCCACCAGTTGAGATTCAGTGAAAAACCTTAGAATCTATTTTAAGGACACAAATTAACCTTCATTTACCTTTTAAGTTCTTATATGTTATAGTGATAGCTCAAGCGTCTTTGAAGGATAGTTTTTTTTTTTTTTTTTTTTTCCCAAACGGTCTATTATTTTCAAACAATACTCTCAAGCTTTCTATGTAATTAAACTTTTTCCTTCTCATTATGGTAAATAAACATTTTAAAATCACATTTAAACCATTTCTTACATGTAATGTTTTTGTGAAAATGTATATCTTCACTGTTGCTGTTATAAAAATGCCTGAATTACAGTGTTGATGGTAGTAATGATAATAGTAATATTGTTGGTTGCTTGTCATATTATTTCAATTTTACATATAAAAATTGGTTACGTGAAATGGTAATTTAGCTAAGATTTCACAGCTATCAACTGTGGAAGTGGGATTAGCACTCAGAGATGGACTTGGATGAAAATATACTCTTAATAATGACTATACCCTACTGTCTTTGTAACCTGTGTCTCCCTATAACACTGTTGAAAAGGCTTAGCCGTGTTTTCTCAAACACCTTAATTCTAAAAACATCTCATAAGATATTAATATTTCCTTATCTCTTTTGAATAAGATAGTGTAGAGCCCATATAGCCTGTGGCTTGGAGGAGGGAGAGTTATAAGAAATACCTGTATAGCTTGATAATGGAACACCTGGGTGGAAAGGGCATGGAGAGGAATGTAGCTCCCTAACAAGCATAAGAGCTCGGGAGATGAGAGCAGGGGTGAATTGGCAGTCTCTACACCTGTGCTGTTGAGAGGCACAAAATCAGCACAAGAAGGCAGTCGGGAGCAGGCGCATTCTATCACAGACCCGCTTAATCTGACTCTGACTCTGTCTCTTCTCCTTCCTATAGAATGCCAGCACGGTGTCTCTCTGCTGAAGGTTACCAAGTTCTGCTAAAGACTAAGATCTATCTTTCTAAGAAGACTGCTTTACTATCTCAAAGACTATCTCTCTGTCTTACATCAGCTAAAGTAGCTAGCCCTCAGGCACCTAAGAAAAATTGTTCCTGAGCATGGTAGCTTAGTGGTCAGGGTCTGGGACCTAGTTAAGCCGGGCCCAAGACCTGGCCATTCCCGGTCCCTGACAAGCGGTGGCAGTGGTGGGCTATGACAAGATAGAGTAGAGTATTGTGATAGTATATGTTCAATAGGATACTGTATCATGTATAACCAATAGAAAAAAATTGTCTTTAATGCAAGTGCTATTATTAGGCCAAATGAGTATATGTGATTATCATTATTAGCATAAGAATAGTAAATATATATTCCTATGTTACTAACAACTCTTTTTTTCCAACAAGGTGAGATTTTTGTTGTGGAAAGTGGAACTGACTAATCACAAGCTGACTCTAAGAAAAGAATTATTCATTATCAGGGTTTGTCTGCAATCTAGATAAAATAAAAATGGGGAACTTCTCCATATTCATTAAAGAAGTTTGATTTAATTTGCATTTGAGTAAATATCAAACTTCTCATCTATTTGCTTCTAAAATTGTATTGTGTCTTTGTTTTTAGGATGTGTACTTGACATTAAATAAATAAAATTACAAAAGTTTATGCATATGAGCCATTTTGGTATTTTATTAGGTTTGATATAAATTTGTAAACTTGGCCCTAAAACATGCTTTCCAGAATTGACTTAGAATATTTAGTCCAAGAAAAAAGTATATTTCTAAAAACATCCCTTTATATTAATATAATAGAAAAGAATTTTCTAGTTTGTCCCTATTCCAGTACAGGCAAAATAAAATATTTTCTTCTTTGCCATAGAATAGAAATATAACTTAATATTTTATGGAAAAGACTTGAGAACTTCAAGGATAAATCTAGGTCTAAACTTTACCATATATTATCTCATTCATTTTCAAGTAGAGTTATATAATAAAAAATTGTTTTTGATATCCTAAAATGAAAACTGGTAGCACTTTAAAGGATAGAACTTCCCTAAGGCAAATAAAAAGTGTTGGTTCATGTTGAACATTTGCTCAGGTATTAAAACACAGAAGCCAAATGTCCTATAAACGGCAAGGTGCCCTAATAACAATCCTGGAGGCTCAGAAAGATGTGTCTGTTAAATGAGGCAGAGGGAAAATCTGGACCAGTGTCAGAACAAAATCTACAAGAATAGTTCACCACCCGTTGTTCCTGTTGTTTAATGTCATTTCTAAGACTTCAGGGGAACTAGTCCAGTAAGTTTGGGTCACCCTTCAATGTCATAACTGTCATGGAATTAAGAGGAACAAACTTACTTGTCAAGAAAAGAACATGCTCATGTTACTGAGACAACATTGCAGAAATATTGCATTGTGTTTGGGTATGAGTGTTACAGGAACAATTCGCCTAAGAAAGGAGAAATGCATTTTCTGATGGAGGCAGAACCACGGGAAGCTTTATACAGAGTGGCATAAGAGCAACACTTCAGTGAACAGCAAAAAAACACCTCAACAAACACCTGGCCCATTGGTGCTGTCATTGGCATCAAAACAGAACTCCAGGGAATGAAACAGCGTAATGTCATATTTCCTGCTAGAAGACGATTCTTTAGATGTCATTTGTACATTCATTTTTGAATTGCCCTTCTTAATAACTTCTTAAATTATTTGAAACACATTCAGAATGTTTTATTATTCCTACATAAAAATCAAAGAGTTTGGAGTTACAGATTCCTGGGGTTCATATCTGTTGTCCTCTGAAAAAAATAAGCTAACTTTGATGTTGAATTTTATCCCAAATAATAGTTGTATATGAAGGCTCTGCCCAATCAACTAAGAGAACATTGGAGTATCATTACTTGTTCATTACAAAATTCTGAAAAGAAAAATATTTTGTATTTGAGATGAGAAATTCATGAATTTATAGTTCGAGATAGGTAGCATCAACTTAGGAAGATAAGGAAATTTCTGGAAGAGGTAAGAATTCTGGAAGAGTAAATTAGAAAGTTATCTTCTTTCTATTTAGGCCAATAATAGAAAATGGAGAAAGAATATGTTTAAAACTTTCTTTGATAAATGTGGTACAATAATAGTATTTTCTTATTTTGATCCTCTTTGTTCATGCAGAAGAAATCTTAGATAATTGACTAGCTCTGATAAACAGGAAGATTAGGAATTGGCTAAGAGTGCTATTTATGGTGGGAACAATGAGAAGATTTCTTATACAGCTGATGCAGAATTAGGCAATGCACAATATTGGGAGATGTGAGTTAGTATCAAGTAGAGAAATGGTAATATCTGTATCTAGCTGTCGAATTTCAGAAACTATGCAAGTCCAAAAATTGGAGAATACCCCATGAGATTGGGACCTTAGAATATCAAGAATCAATGAAGTTTTCATATCTAAGGTAGTGAAATCTGACAAAAGAATTCCTTCAGGAATGGAATGCCTCATGCTGTATTGATTCAGAATCAAACAAACAACACAAAAATAGAAACATTTAAGGAAAATCAGGATTCAATAAGAGGCAGAGAATAATAAATTAATGGAAATAAAAGTGATTTATTTCTCTTTTTCTTCACTTTTCCCTGTCCTTTTTTTGACAGCTAAGAGAGAGCAGCAATTAAAAAGTAGTTACGCCGAGGTAATGGTTTTATTAATCAGTTTGATTTAAGCATTCCACATTGTATATCAAATCATCACATTGTACCCCTAAATATATACAGTTATAATTTAATAAAAATTAAATTTTAAAAAAAGTAGTTATGGCACTTTAAGGTAAGTGACATTAAGAAGACTACTTCCAAAATACCTGGAATTCTGGAGAGACATTTTAAAGCCATTAAAAATTGAGCAGGTGAAGTAAGAGTCAGAGAGCATTTCTCTTTGAAGGTTATAAGAAGGAAGACTCAGAATAATAGCTGATATTGATAAGAACATAAAATCACAACTTAGGATTTATTGTTTTAAAAATATGATCCATAGTACTACATCAAAATCCTAGAAACTTTTTATCTGTAGAAACAAACTGAAATCCAAACTTGGCTGAAACTGTAAGATTACAGAAAAGGCAAATTAATCATTTCAATAATATTCATCAAATTCCTTATTTATAATAAAGTTTCTGGAAATAAAGAGATGAATTGGTGCTTAATGAGTTACGTTAACTGTTGGAGGTCAGGGATCCCAGTTGCCTGAACCCAGTTGACCTGGTTCAATTACTCGGCTGAGCTGGGAAGTTTAGCCAAGACATGGGAGTAATTGAAAGCAAAAATGAATGGAAACAAAATATAACTGGAGCAGCACAGACTGCGTGGGTAGAAAGCAAATGTAACCTGTATAATTTTCAGGCTAGAAAAGAGGAATTTTATTTAAGAACAAAGAGCACTTCCAAAGAGAGTTGTAAGTGGAGCTCTCTCATAAAGTAGAAGAGGTGAGAAAGATGGACAAGCAAAGGCTGTGTAGCAGTCTAAATACCCTCTTTCTCTCCATTTGAAATTGGTTGCAAGTCTTTCCCTGGCATCTCCACACATCCAGGCATTATTGCCCTTTTCTATTGGTCATTGATTATTGTCTGTTTCTATTGGTCATTGGTCACCTAGGTTATTTCATACCCACATTCTTTTGGGTCCTACAGACTTCCTGGTTCTGCAGGCCACGTTTTCCTTCCATCCACCTTGAAGCCTCTTTTTCTTGTGTCCCTTCTCATTAAGCACAGGAATGACATACTGGAAGAAAATAGAGAAAGGAGGGAGAAATTATGTTGGATGTTTAGGAGTAGCATGGGGGTAAATGATCTAATTAAAAGACAAAATTTGAATCGTAATTTGTAGTTGGTAAGATTTGGGCTGGTAAATAACACAGTGTGTGTGTATGTGTCTAGATCTGGATATAAAAAGGTCAGAGATTTCTTCCTTTCTTCAAGTGAAATAGCTTAAACAAATGAATGCTTGACAGCAGAACATGACAGCTTCTCTGGCCTCATCTGACATACCAGTGAGGATGATGAGTTGGATAAAGGGTAAAGGAGGGGCAAGAGCTCATATTGGAAAAGAGGAAATATGATTTAAAATGAATGTGTAATATGACAGAAAGCAAAAGTCTAACACAAGATTTTTTTTTTTTTTTTTTTTGAGACAGTCACACTATGTCATCCTTAATAGAGTGCCATGGTGTCATAGCTCACAGCAACCTTTAACACTTGGGTTTAAGCAATTCTCTTGCCTCAGCTTCCCAAGTAAGTGGGACTACAGATGCCCACCACAACATCCGGCTACTTTTTGTTGCAGTTGTCATTGTTGTTTAGCAGGCCCAGGCTGGGTTCTAACCACCTGCCTCGGTATATGTGACCAGTGCCCTAACCACAGAGCTATGGGTGCCGAGCCATAACACAAGATATTATGATGAAAAAATATTCATAAAATTCCAGGCTTGCTGAAGAAGGAAAAGTGGGAAGGCAGTGTGACTTACCAAGGAGTCTGCAGGCATTTCTGGGGCTGGAGCATGGCTGCACAGGAGGCCAGGCCTGCAGTGCAGAGCCAGAAAGATTGGGAGTCACTCACATGCACTGGGGTCTGGAGAAAGGTGGTGGGAGCCCATATGTCTGTGCGTGCATGTATACATGCCTTCATATGCTGTGCCTGAGCTTGAAAAACTTCTCAGAGTGATTTGATCTCTTGTGAGAAAGAAAGAATGAATTTCTAGATCTGAAACTGATCTGGGGCAAAATCAAGTCAGCATGTGTGGCCTTAAAGAATTTAATCTCACAAAGACAAACATAAGAGATCATCAGAGCCAGCATTCTATTTTTACCTTCAGAGGTCAAAATGTGCTACATCCACAAAAGAAACCAGAGGGGCCATGGTTTGTAGAGTTACGGCTGGTTAGAATTAGAAAGTAGGGGGAATTTTGAATTTTAGCTTTATCTTGAAGGTCCAAGTCCAAAACAGGTCAATATACCAGGCTCCATCTTCCTTCTTGTTTCTTTTCCCTCTCACAGGTAAACATTTAGCCAATGAAAACACTTATAGGAAAACATAAATAATTTTCTTTTAATCTTTTTTCTATTTTTGGTAGTTGTAAAAACCTTCTAGTCCACCACACACAAACTTACGCCCCCACACAGGACCCAGTCAAGCCTTGTGTGCTGTTTTAGTTAATCTGTTTCTTTATATACCCTTCTTTGGTATCCAAGTGGTACATGATGTGTGTAAGCAGACTCACCACTTTAAGAATCCTGTCAATGGTAGGACACATCATCCGTGGTGGCACAGTTGTGTTTCTCATGTTTCTCATGCTCATTTTGTACTTGGCAAGTCCAAGTTAGCAGTGAATGTAATATGACATCTTTGATAGGAAGTTAAAAATCAAAAATAACATAGAGCAGGGCAATGTCCCATTTCTCTACAGAAAATCAAGAAAACTGGGCCACTTTTATTTCAAATTTTAAGCATTTTTCATAACATACAGAGAAAACGTGGAGGTGATGCTTCTTTTTGAACTGTGTAATTCTTAAAATTAGGTCAAAAACATGTACCATAAAACTTAGTCTTCTTAATTTTTCTGTGCCAACTTTTCAAATTCTTGGCTATAATCATTGCCAAAACAGAGATTCTGAGGCATAATGATTCCTCTTAACACGTTTTCAGTTCAGGCAGTCTGTTAGGGGCTCTATTTGATGTTTCTGCCATATAACAAATTAAACATTATAACTGCTGCTGAACAAAAAATTGTGATTAACTTCCAAATAAAAGCAATATATGTTATTGAATTCCCCCCAATGCACTAGTTCCTGCAAATATTTGAAGCTACTCTCCTAAAGATTTTGAATTTTTAGCACTAAAAATATCTACTTTCATTAACCAGCATGAATGTAAAATTAAATATATTATGCTCTGAGATTTCCTTGAGTTAAATCACTGTCATGTTTGCAATATTCCCTCTCTAAATAGTCATTCTTGGGACATAAACAAGTGTTCAGTAGTTTAGATCATTGGAAAGAGGGAATTAAAGGAATATCAAGAGCATCAGAAACTGTCTGCAATTTTAAAATATTAAGTTATCTGTGGACATTTTATGACTATAAATCCCTTGGGAGTATGTCCATGTTCAAGTTGAACTAATTCTTAAGAGAAATGGCTTTGAGAATGTATCCCAAACAGATGTACTAGGTAATGAAAAAGTCTATTTTCATTTATTGTGTAAAAGTTCCTCTAATTCCTTGTATTGCTGCCAAAAAACAAAATTCACCAGTTGGTCTCCAGAGTCAAGCAACATTTTAGAAGTTAGAAACTTTCTGGTCAAACCCACCCGTGCTATGCCCAAGCCTAGATGTCACCTTGACATGGCCCAACCTTCTCCTATATTCCATTTCATTACCCTTTACTTGCGAATTGATGACATATGTCTATTAGCACCTCTAGGCCTTAGAAAATAATTCTCAGATTCATTCTTTGCCCTCTAAGAAAGCTAAAGCAGAGCTTATAAAAAAGTAGACCTCAAAATAGTATGGTCTACAATAGATACAGTTTTATTTAACATTAAGTATGAATAGACAGTGCAAATGTTAGAGAAGTAGGTACATCCTTGAGGTAACTTGGGATGAATTTGGGGAGGGGGTGGCAGCAACATACATGATGCTGCTGGTAGACAGAAGGCATTGAGCTGTCAGTTAGAGCAACTCAGTTCTAGTCCTAACCCTAATGATTATATTCTAAATGATGTTGAATGATATCTTGTCATTTATGGTATAAATGTTATATTAGCCAAGGATCGTCAGAGAAACATAACCAATGGGTGATACATAAATAAGTAGGTAGGTAGATAGACAAGAGATTTGTTATGTGAATGGGCTCATGCAATTTTGAATGCTTCATTAATATGCCACCTGTGAGGAGTATATGGGAAAGTCAATGGTGTAATTCAGCCCTAGGCCAAAAGCCTGAGAATCAGAGTGCATGGGTAGGTGGGGAATGCTGATGTGAATTCTGGAGTCCAAAAACCCTCTGGGTCTTCCTTGTGCAAGGACAGGAGAAGATGGACATCCTATCTCAAGGGAGAAGAGGGAATTGGCCTTTCTTGTACCTTAGTTCTCTCAGGGCCCTCCATGTACAGGTTGGTGCTGGACCTTAATGGTGTGAATGGATCTTCCTTTTTCAGTCCACTGATTCAAATATTAACCTCTTCAAAAAATAACCTTGCAGACAAGCCCAGAAATAATATTTCACTACCTATCTTGTCATCCATTAACCTGGTCAAGTTGGTATAGAATCACCATCACAAATGTCTTCATGTGTGAGATGAGTTAATTAAATTAGATATGGCCTCTTCCAATTTGAAAATAGGAAGGCTATAGGAGATAAGTATAAATATTAACAATATTTTAGTGAGCAAATACTATGCCACCCAATGAAAAATTTTGTTAAATAAAAATCAAACATGTATTTTGGAAAAGGTAAAGGAACTTAAGGTTTTTGAGCATTTATTTATTTGAGTATATATGACATTATATACTCAGTTTTTTTACATTCATAATCTTGTTAAATCCTGTCAGTCAATATCCATATGTGATTTAAAGACGTTGTAATTTGCATTTTATATAGGTGAACTAATTCTTAAAATAATAACAAAGATAACTAAGGAAAAACTTTGTGAATGTCAAAAAAATGGTTATAGGATACATTGATGTGAAAAAAAATGGACTTGGGACCAGTGAAAATGATTATTTAGGTTCAGGTTTAAGGTTGGAAGCTTTTCATACAGCTACATTTCTATGTGGGCAAGAGACTTGAAAGGAAACTTCTCTGAAGATGATAGATGAATGGTCAAAAAACACAGGAAAAAATGCTCATCATCTTTAATCATCAGAGAAATGCAAATCAAAAACACTCTGAGATATCCTAACTCCAGTAAAATTAAACCACATCACAAAATCCCCAAACTGCAGATGCTGGTGTAGATGTGGAGAGAAGGGAACACTTCTACACTGCTGGTGAATTGCAAACTACTACAGAAAGAAGTAAGGCGAATCCAAAAAGAACTAAAAGTTGACCTTCCATTTGATCCTGCAATCCCATTACTAGGTGTCTACCAAGAACAAAAAGCGTTTTACCACAAAGTCATTTGCACCAGAATGTTTATTGAAGCTCAATTCATAATTGTCAAGTTGTGGAAGCAACCCAAATGCCCATCAACTCATGAATGGATTAACCAATTGCATTGTATGCATAACATGGAATACTATTCAACCATAGGAAATGATGGAGACTTTACGTCTTTTATGTTTACCTGGGTAGAGTTGAAACTCATTCTTCTTAGTAAAGTATCTCAAGAATGGAAAAAAAAGTATCCAATGTACTTAATACTAATATGAAATCAATATATAAACAATCACATGCTCTTAGCAGGAGGGAGGGTTGGGAGGGAGAGGGGTGGAGGAGAGGGTGATTGGAGGGAGAAGGGAGGGCATTTGGTGAGATCTCACCTAATGTGCACAATGCAAGGGTATTCAGCACACCCCCTTAGGTGAAGGGCTCTTCTACAGCTTGAACTTTAACTTGGAAGTGAGAACATTGTAACCTAAAAATTTGTACTCTCATATTAATTTTTTAAAAAGTTGGAATCTTTAAATGTAATGCCCAAATCTTAAGAATTCACCAATCCATTTATTTTTCCTTTACATTGGTTTCTCACTGCATTCAACACAATGGGTTTAATCCTCATATTTTTGGTCATTATGAGTAGTTGGAATTAAAGGCTTATATTTTGATCTTGTTTTCAGAAATCCTACCATTGTGAAGGGCACATAAGCCATGTCTAACATGTTAAACGTTTAAAGCTAAGTATTCTACTACTGATTGTATCCCTTCCTCTGTATATTGGAATTATGCATGCACACTCTTGGTCATGTAGTTTTGCAGCACCTTTTACCATGGGTGGAAGATACTGTCCTGTTCCATTGACACTATACTCCACCCATGGTAAAATGTGGGTGAAATGACTTGTGCTGGTTGGCAGAATCTGGTTAGATGTAACTGAGCTAGTTGTTAGCAGAAGCCTTAAGAAGCTTCCTATGCTTCCACATTTGCTCCTGTGATCCGTGATTCAAACAAGTATTCCACAATAGCAGTTTCAGCATAAGTTTCAGAGTAAAGACAGAAGAGACTAGAACACGAGAGGAAGCCTGGCATCTAGTCTAACCTGCATAGAACCATGGACCTGCAGCAGGTCTGCACACCAGGGAAAACATTTATTTATTGTTATAAGCTACTGAGATATCAGCATTGTTTGTTATTCAGCAAAACTATATTTAGCAGGAGACATTTTTCACACTTTTAAAATTGTAGAATCTTGTAGAGCTGAGTCAGGGGAATAGATGCGTTGTATTGTACAATTTTTGACTATGCTTGTAGAAATGAAACATTATACAAGTCAAATAATTTGTGAGACTTGACTAGATCCTCATTTACCAAATGTTTGACATGTTAATTCATGTCCTCTATTTTTTTGTCTTATTTTGAATAATTTTCTAACATTTAATTACAGGAATGTTGGAATATTGGCTTGCTAAAGGGAGAGCTTAAATATATTCAGTGATGATGATTTTAAATTTTATTTCAAAGCAAAATGTCCAGAAAGGGATGGTGTTTAGAAATTTATATGCAATATTGTGTTAAAATTGAGTAATGTAGTTTTTTAAATTTCAAACCTTATAAAATCAAAGCTGAAGTATCACATTAATATTAAACTATCTCAAATTATTATAAATTTTATATATTAAACCTTATAAAATCATAGCTGAACTATCACATTATTACTAAACATTCTCAAATTATTCTCACAATTTTATTTATTTTTGTTGTTGTGTGTTGTCATTGTTGATTTTAGCTGGCCCGGGCTGGGTTTGAACCTGCCAGCCTTGGTGAATGTGGCCGGTGCCTTACCCACTGAGCTACTGGCACTGCCAGTTGTCACAATTTTAGATACCATAATTCTGACTAAATATGTAGAAAGCTGTGTTATCTTTCCTTCTATCTTGGTAGGACATTCAGTTCTGTATTGCCCTAAATAATGAGTGTTTTATTTTGGATCAGTGTTTCTCAGCTTTAAAGTCCATATGGCATAGAAATCACCCTGAAATCTTGTTAAAATGTAGATTCTAATTCAGTCAGCTGGGGTGGAGGTCAAGGTTCTACATTTCTAAGAAGTTTTCAGATTATGCTGATGCTTCAACTCCATGCAACACACAGGGAGTAGCAAGGTTTAGGATATTTCTTGGACAAACAAAAATCTTAAAGACATATACCCGACAGAAAGATGGTATTAAGTGGTTACCAACATATTGTGTATTGTACAGAGTTAAAGCGTAATCAAGGGCTTGAGAATATAGCCTTTGTCGCAGACATATTTTAACTAACACTAAATTGAACCACTGTTAAGCTTACTGATATTAAGCTTAGTTCTCATTCTTCTTCTTCTTCTTTTTTTTTTTGTGTAGAGAAAGAGTCTCACTCTATGGCCCTCAGTAGAGTGCTGTGATGTCACAGCTCACAGCAACCTTCTACTCCTGGGCTTAGGTGATTCTCTTGCCTCAGCCTCCTGAGTAGCTGGGACTACAGGCCTGCTAGAATGCCCAGCTATTTTTTTGTTGCAGTTTGGCTGAGGTTGGGTTTGAACCCGCCACCCTCGGTATATGGGGCCAGTGCCCTACTCACTGAGCCACAGGCGCTGCCCTCTCATTATTCTTTTGAATAAATAAATCTAAGATTTTCAATTATCTTTGTTTTCCTTTGCTAAGTGTTATTTCAGGATGGCCAAAGATTTTATATCTATATCTATACATTGATATATTATGTACATCTATAAATGAAAGAACTCAAAGGGAACTATCTTTAGTATATTTTTAAATAGTTGGAGATAATAATTCTCCCATGTGACTTCCTGAGATGCTTTTTTGTTTGTTTATTTGTTATACTGGGAAGTAAGGTGGGGGGGAGAAAAGTAGAGTAGAAACAATAATCTTCCTCTGGATAAACCACACATTCATGACTAATTTTTAACAGGAATTATGATTTTCATTTGCATGGGAAAAATATTTACTGCCTTGAAAGCCATGAGTAAATTAACTACACTTTATTCCAGATCTTGTTTGTGTTTATTATTTCTGGAAGCCACAGCCAGTTGTAGAAGAGGTCTTTTCCTCCTTTCCATGACTCGTCCACTCTTTCTAACTTCCTCAGGATCTGACTTGCTCTTTGTTCCTGGAAACTTCACACGCTCCTTTCACTCTGAGTTCAAATCAAAACATAAATCTCTGAGCCTCGTATTCTACAAAACAAATAACAAAATTAAAAGCTTTCTTTTCTTTGGACTTGGATAATCCCGCAGATGTCATTCTCATTTTCATTTTCTTCTATGATTAAACTTCATGTAACAATGGCTCTGTTTTATTCTTTTTCTTTTTTCCTGCCATCCACTTGCTTCAGTCTGGTTCTGTACATGCGCATGGGTAAAGGTCTAGAAGTAATAAAGGCATTTAAATGTTTTACCAATAGTTTAAGGGCATTCCAAGTCTTCTTTCTCATATACTGTTATGTTTTAAGCCACCACTTGTATTTCCCTTCTTGGGATTTACAAAGACTCAATTCAATTCCAGCTTCCTTCCTCCTTCCTTGATGGGCCCTTCTCAGTTTCTCCCTTGTCACCCACCCAATCAGTGATGATGGCCTGGTAATTTTCTTCCCTATGAGAAAACAAAGTGACTCTTTTCTCAGTCCCCAATCTCATGTTCAATCCTTTCTCATTTCTGAAGGCTTCCCATTTTTGTACCAAGAAACCAACAATTCTTCACACTGACAATAGGGAATGCACAGCTTTCTGCACTACAAACCTGATCATGTGAGTCCTCTATTTAAAACAGTTTCAAGACTTCTTTCTCATTGCTTATAGTAGAAAATCCAAGCTCCCAAAGAGGAAGTAGTTTGTTTTCGTTACCTTTCCAAGCTCAATTCTTACTCCTACTCTCATACGCTTACCACAAACTATAGTAAATAACTTCAGTTTCTAAGTAAATAATTGATTTAAAATAGAAACCCAATTTTTTATAGAAAGAAATCCTTCTAGTTAAAAATACAATGAAAAAGTACTTTAACAGAAGCAACAAAATGAAAGCCTCTAGGAATAAACTCCCAAGAAATGCATAAGACATATGGGAACACAACTTTTAAATACTAAACGGACTGAGAAAAGTTTTGAATAAATTTGCTGGCATACAGATTCAGTATTATAAATGTGTTCTCCCTCTTATGTACAAATCGGATGAAGTCAATGGATTTCAAGGTTCACATGCAAAAATAAATTTTAAGAATGGCAAGGGCATTCTGAAAAGGTTGACTTATGGGAGATGAGGAAAGATTAACTATAGCAAATGATACAAATACATAAATAAATAAATTGATATCTAATAAGTAATGAACAGAAGAGGTGTTCAGGAACTGTGTGTCATGGTAATTCCTTCATTTTATTGCATTTACATCTATTATCAAACAGGAATCTCTTGAGATATAACCTGACCTTATGTCTTGTGCTCATGGAGATTTTAACTGTAGTGACAACATCCCACCTGTTGATAGTCACACAGCCTCCCGTGATGTCAGTCCCTCCTGTCTCCAGCACTGCTGGCATTGCTCACTCACCACTCCACTCCACTGTTTCTGAATCAGTTTTGAGTGAGTGTCCTATCTCCTCCAGTGGTCAGATTTAACTTAATTTTTGCTCTGTACCCCAACAGCCATGGTGGATATGGGCCTCCCAATACCTAAAAAGCCACCACCAGCCTGGACTGTCCGATCGCTTCTTTTTTGTGATTGTGCCTCCTGCTTAGTTCTTAATGAGCATTCTGACGTCCCTATTGTAACTGGGATGGAGGAATAATGTGGTTGATAGCCTCCTAGCTTTTATCACAACCTCCTATCTCTGAGAGTCAAACGTTGCCACTGACTGCTGCTTGCTGGCTGTTATCGGCTCCAAATGAGGCATCTTATATAGAACCATTTGGGCTTCACTTTCCTCAAATGAGAAACTCATCAAAGCTCAAGAACTGTTGACTCCTGTTGTTAATATATGAAAGTAGGCTCCTAATTTGTTGCCTGTCAAGACCTACTTCAAGTTTTCCAAACTAGTTTGGTGACTGATCAAGACTGCCTCCCTCAAGGTCCTTACCTTAAAAAGCTGCCCTGGCTTTGACTGTATTAGGCTGCAGCTTATACCCCTCGTAGGTTTCACAAATATATTAATTATATAATTCTTCCTCATTAGACTTGATACTTTTATGATTCCAATTCATGCCTCAGAAAAGTGAGAAATGATATGTGATGTCTTTGAGTGGCTTATAAACTATTGATATAGTGAATAATAGATTTACGAATAGGTATAAAATATACAAAAAACTCATACATAGAAGTAGGCAGAATGACATTAAAAGCATCAGATAAAGCTCCTCATCTAGAAAAATTGCTTCACAGTATATTATAATTTCAGTTACTCTAACTTTAGTAAATATCTGTGTACTAAAGATTTTGATGTTATTTAGAGGCCATACTGTAAGGCATCGTTAACCAATTCCCAGTTTAGAAATCAGCTGACAGGTAAGAATTCAATCACTAGCGGGTATGAGGACAGACTGAGAGAAACTTTGGTGTAGGGGTCCAGAGGCAACCATCCATCATTCGTTTACTTTCTAATGTTATTCAAGGAAATACTAGTTTGTAAGATGAAGGCTAGTGGAGATCAGTAAAGAAATATGCACTTTTCTTTTATTTCTATAAAATTAACATATGATGTTAAAATCAAGGTAAATAGTAATATAGTGGCTTACATGTAAGAAAAATTTAAAAATAGATTAAAGTGGCAAAGACCCAATCTATGTGTTTGAGTACCAAATCCGTCTTGCTTGAGACTATTCAGATGAGACTAATGAAATTGACCTTTCAATTTTTTGGAATGTCACTTAAAAAGGAATTCATCTTACGGACTTTTATTTCTTCTTAAGAATTTGATAATGGCTCCATCCTTGTAAACACAAAAGAGGTAAAGTCTCCATCTTTCTTTATCTCAAGAATGGAAGAAAAAGTATCCAATGTACTCAGCCCTACTATGAAGCTAATCTATAGCTTTCATATGAAGGCTAAAACCCAGTTATAGCACAAGAAATGGGGAGGGGGTAAGGGAAGGAAGGGGAGGGGGGAGGATAGGTGGAGGGAGGGTGATTGGTGGGATCACACTTACGGTGCATCTTACAAGGGTACAAGTGAAAATTACTAAATGCAGAATATAAATGTCTTCATATAGTGATTAAAAGGCCATGACGGCTATGTTAAATAGTTCAATGAAAATATTTCAGATTGTATATGAAGTCAGCACATTGTACCCCATGATTGCACCAATGTACACAATTATGATTTAATAAAAATTTTAAAAAAAGAATTTGAAAGCGGAACAAAGTTTGTTTAAATTTGACTTACGACTTTTATGTATTTTATCAATAGAGATATTTCCCACTGAGTCAAACTGCAAAACCTCTGATGAACTTTTTCAAAAAATGAACTGAATATAAGTTGGGATGTGAAATATTAATACGTAATGATTTTTTTTTAGCTTGGTATCTTGAAATCGTCCAAGACTATCTTCCAAACGTGCTCACTGTCTCCCATGGGTACCAGGCTATCTTTGGTGATCTTTTCTTTCAGAGCAATTTTGGGTCCCATTGATTTATTGCTGAACATCATCTTCTTATGATTCCATTACTTATATTCTTGAGAAAGTTGCGCCCTAATTTCTTATTCCTCAAGGACCTAACATCAGACGAAGCATCATATCTTTAATCAGCAGCGATGCTGTACAAAGCTAAATATTTTGTCATGTGTGTGTCTATAATGTGAGTGTGCACTTGTGTGTGTGTGTCTGTGATGTGTGTGTGCACTTGTGTGTGTGTCTGCGATGTGTGTGTGCACTTGTGTGTGTGTCTGCGATGCATGCGAGAGGGAGGGAGAATGAGAAGGAAAGACAGTGTGTGTATGTGTATTTTCTTTTCTTCATATTCTCTCTCTGTTCCATTTACATTTTCATAGATTCACAGTAATCAGTGAGTAAGTAACCATGAAATTGTGAAGCTAATGTAATATGAAATTCCCATCCAAAGGGGCATTTTCACTCATAGTACAACCAAGAATACTTGGTTCTGGTAGAAGGGCTCTCAGAAAGTGCTATTCTGTGTAAAATGTTTATCCCACCCTTTTAGTATGTTTTATTGTCTATCAAGAGGTAATACCTCTAGTTATAATTATTAAATTGCGGCAAATAAGAATGACCACAGCATGAATTAGGTCATTAAATCTTTAATAAAAAGAAAAGACAAGTATGAGAAAACCAATTTTTACTGACAGTGAGAAAGTAGAAAGAAAAGTGTACACTTTAAAAAGAAATATAAGAAGGGAAAAAGAAAGCAAATATTGCAGAAATGGAAAGTGACTTTAAATATATTAATTTTGAGTGCTTCTATCAGGTCAGAGCATGTGCAGAAGTGACTGCACCTTTCCAAGTGAATCTGAGCAATTGCATTTCTCCTGTGGGAATGGATAAAACACTTGATAATGATTGAAAAATTGTGTCTATTTATTACTGGCCATGAAATTTATAGTTCAGTCTTAGGTGATTTCTTGAATCAAAGGAACTAGCAATGAGTGGGTGCAAGTTGCTACATTTTGGCTACATTTAGGGTTTCTTAGAAGGCAATAAAAATTTGGAAATTGGGAAAATTTTCACTATTTTATCCAATAAAATATAAATCTTTAATAAATTAGTTAGACCTCGTTTGGTTTTTAACTCCTCTCCTCTTTCCTTGAGGATTTTGGGAGTCACATGGATACCTTTAAAGGCTGTCTTAAAAATAACTTTATTTAGTCAACTTTGTGTTCATGTTTTTGTAGAATTTGATGGCTGAACATTTTAAGACTCAGTTCTTAGAATAGTCCCCTCACTGTTGTTTTAAATAAGTCACATATTTTTCCCTAAAAAAAAAAAAGGATATTAAACATATACATGGAGTAGGGGAGAATAAATTACCAAACATATTTGAAGACTTGTAATTATTAAAATAAAAATGTTTTACTGGGTAAAACTGAGGTCAGAACTCCTTTTTATATGGGGGTAAGACAGAGATTCTTTCATTTATAGTGTCACTTTATAAACTGTTTCCTAAAGTCTGCCGTGTCCCTGTCATGCCCAAGCCCTGTGGTAGGTCCTCAGGATTCAAAACTATCCATGGCAGTCTCTTACATTGCTGCTGTCCCTTTTACAAAATAAATAAATAAATAAGTTAAAATCAGTGCATCTGGGCAGCACCTGTGGCTCGGCGAGTAGGGCACTGGCCCCATATACCGAGGGTGGCGGGTTCAAACCCGGCCCTGGCCAAACTGCAACAAAAAAATAGCCGGGCGTTGTGGCAGGCTCCTGTAGTCCCAGCTACTCGGGAGGCTGAGGCAAGAGAATCGCCTAAGCCCAGTTGGAGGTTGCTGTGAGCTGTGATGCTACAGCACTCTACCGAGGGCGAAAAAGTGAGGCTCTATCTCTAAAAAAAAAAACCTGAACCTGGCATGTTTTCTCTCCAAACCGAGTCTGTCTCTAAAAAAAATAAAAATAAAATAAAATAAAATCAGTTCATCCACGATGCCTTCATTCAGTCAATAACTACTTGCTGAGGACCCACTCTACACCAAACATTTGTTTCAGTTTCAGGGCACAGAGGCAGCAAGAAAGAAACAATGTCTTCCTTTTAGAACTTTTGGTGTAAGAGAGACAGAACAAGTCAATATACAACGATATACAGAAAGAATTGTGAGATATGTTCCAGAGGCCACAAATAAGAGGCTGAGCAGAGAAGGACGTGACCAGGTAGACCGTGGCTCTTCGGGAGGATCTTTCTAAGAGGACATACATTTAACCACAGGCCAGAGAAGTTTTCTAGGGCAGAGGTTGTGACTGAGAGACGGATTAGAATTAACACACCCCAAAAGGAGGAAGGCGGTGGTTCAGTCAGGGAAATAGGAATGAAAATAGAGAAGGGCGATTAAGCTTACCCTGACCTACCACTGTAAGCTGTTCCACTGGAAGGCTGGTCAGACGTACAGATGTGTGTGGAGTGGGGCTTTTAGAAGCCTCATTCTGGAACATTCTAGAATGACCACAGGCAAGCTTTGCCGTCATGTTTAGCTGGGTCACCTGATATGGCCCGTGGCATATTGACCATAACAAGCTTCCCATTTTGAGAGCAAACCTTTCTGGTTAGCGTCCTGTCAGAGTCAAGAGGGACATTGTTTTAAAAGACTTGTGTGTTTAAATGAGTCTATAGTAAAGTAGGCACCAGGGAAAGGCCATGTGGGAAATGAAGAACGTGAAAATCAAGATGATGCTTGTCTTGTTTTGAAACAAAAAGAGCAGTGTTTTACAAATCCTAGTCAGACTAGAATATCTACTTCTGATCTAAGGGCAGAGTGATGGGATAGAGGCTCCAAGAGAACACTGATTTATTTTCTTTCCCGAGGAGAGAGGCACCATAGTAACTTTATCTCTGTCACAGAAACTAAGCAGTTAATTAATTCCTTTGACAAAATGTTTATTGGGCGACTACAGTGTGTTAGTCACAGTCGTAGGAGTTCTTCTTTCTGCCTGTGACGTGTAATGACTTTAAAAAGTTATTGACTTCTGCACTTAAGGTTGTGCACAACTTCTTGTTGGCTGAACTTTTACATTATCACCAACAATTGCAAAGTTAAAGCTAATTATTTGTGGATCTGATTTATCATATTGGCATTATTTTTCCTATAAATTTTGGTGCATTCTGTCCTGAACTATAGTAGTAGACATATTATTAAAATTAACAGAAAAGAGAAAAGTGAAAACAAGTGATTACAGAGAATTTGCTTTTATTGATCTTATATATAGTAATGACTTTCTCACGGTTCTCATCAGTGGAATTATAACTAACTGAAGTCATTCTAAACTCAGAACACAGAGTGGGCCAACCACAAGTTACAAAGGAGACAAAATCTTAGAGTCTATTAACTTTAGCTAATTTTCCGAGGGGTGTTGTGGGCCAGGTACAGAACACATGAGCAGTAACCTTTATAAGAAAGCAGTAACACACTATCATTTTGTTAAATAGAAAAGGATATAGTAAAATATGATTAAATTAAATTGTTGGTTTAATTGATTTAATTGATATTGAAATATTAAATGTTAACATTGTACAATTATTGTTTGTTTCAACATGTTTTTAAATCCTACTTTTGAAGCAGAAAGGACCAGTACATTGTCTAGCTAATTGTAAAGTTAACACCAATATAAACACAGGCTGTGAGTGTTTGGCTCACTCAATTTGTCACAGCTTCTATGTGGATCTGAGATTAGATAAGATATTGAATTTTGTAATACCCTGGCCAAAATCTGTTCACAAAACCCAAAACACTTTTCATTGCACTTAGGACAAACTCTTTTTTTATCTTTTCATTTTCCATGCATTATTACATGTTGTTTGAGACATGCGTTCTCTATAATTTCTATGTCCGCTGCAGCCTAGTTACCTGCTCAAACTCAAAGTCAATGCTGGGACTAGAACCCAGTTGTTTTTATACTTGGCACAGTGCTGAATGCAGCAATATGATACAATATGATTTTCTATTAAGTAGAAAAAATTAATATACTCAAATTTTTCTGAGATGATTGAAAAGTGAGATATTCCTTGTATTTGCCACTTTCATTATGTAATTTTTATTTAACAATATTAGAATTATAGGAGGTGTAGTGGGTTGAATTTTGTTTCCTCAAAAGTTATATTCAACACTCAGTACTTGTGAATGGGATTTTATTTGGAAATAGGGTCTGGGCAGATGTCATAATAGAGGTGAGATCATACAGGGTTAGGCTGGGTTCTAATTCCAATGGCTGATGCTTTCATAAAAAGAAGAGAGAGTGTTCAGAGAGACACAGAGAAAAGAAAGTCAGGTGAATATGGAAACAATTGGAGTGACGCAGCTGCGGTTCAGGGGCACCAAGGATTGGCAGGAACCACCTGGAGCCAGAAGAGAGGCCTGGATTATCCTCAGAAGAACTGACCCTAATGTCTAGGTTATGCTGAAGCAATAAACAATAAGAGGCACAAAATCTTGCTTCCTGTTCACTGAAATGCCTTCATTTTCAACCCAAGATTTCTCCCATCAGAACACAGAGGAACAAGGAGCAAAATAAGCACTGATTATTAAAACTTCTATCTAGAGTGATACATGTTAATTCTGCTCACATTTCTTCACTTAGAGCATCTGACATGGACCCTCCTAACTTAAAGTGGTAGGTGAAGTCCCATCCCGCAGTGTGCCAGGGAGAATAAAGGACTCATGTGTTTGTGCACAGCATTAACGATACTATTAATACATAGAGCTTCTGTGTTTTATGGTATTATACAAAAATAAACAACCGAAGGCACATAGATCCTACATACATGGCCTCTGAAGTCATACATCTATTAAATTTCAGAGTCAAGATACGAATACAGATTGCCTATATGTAAAGCCTTTGCTGTTGATAGACATATCATTTCACTTACAATTTTCATATATGATTTCAAGAAATTCCTGAATGTCCATCATCCACTCTGTATGGTTCAATATAAGCCAAATGAAACTATAGTAATAAACAATTCTCCAGTTTCATTGACATAAAACAACAAATCCTTATTCCCATGCACTTTATTCGTGCATGATACTGGAGTGAGAGAAGGGGTTGCAGGGAGGGGAAAGGAGTGGGTGGGGGTCACATCTTCTGAGGATGGGTCACATTTATAAGAGGGACTTTACCTAACAAATGCAGTCAGTGTCATCTGGTTCTTTGTACCCTTAGTGAATCCCCAATTAAAAAAAATCATTACCTGATAATTGTCATTTATAAAGACCAAACTTTCCCTTTAGCTCTTAATACCAGTTACTGACTCAAGTATGACTTTTCTGTTTCAATTAATATATGATTTTACATACATTTTTCATGTGCTCTGATTACTTAACCATTGCTTTTTTTTTCTCTTTAGCATGATCTCTACCACAAACTCTGAATACTAAGTGAAAGGGAGAAAAGTTGATTGTGATCACACTCAAATAGAAAATTACCTTGGGGGGTGGCACTTGTGGCTCAGGGAGTAGGGTGCCGGCCCCATACACACTGGGGGTGGTGGGTTCAAGCCCGGCCCTGGCCAAAACTGCAGAAAAAAAAAAAAAAGAAGAAGAAAGAAAAAGAAAATTACCATGGTGTGCAGGATGCCTCTAGGACACCAGGCTGCTGTACTCAGGGGTAGCAGATGGCATGGAATAGCTGTTCACACATAGAAATAGGACGGCTTCACCATTAGGATGGCAAGACTGTGAGCAGTCAGTATCCCTTAGCTTTTAGTAAGTATTAGACAACATGATGCTATCTGATCTCCACCACTAACTGTATTCACCTCGTTATTTAATTAAAGGCACAATGTTTAAAGGTGAAAAATTCAATGATAAATGAAAACTGTCGTAAAAGTATAGTTGTTTCTCTGAATTTGACAGCCATCAGGAAGCAATGGATATTTACAACTTCAGAAGAAGATAAAAATAAAAAGGAAACAGAGATAAAATAACAAAAACGTCTATAAGTCCTTCATTCTTCACTTCCAATTGATCATCCATTTCTGATGATTCTCCTTTTATGTTTTCTTATACTTTTTTATTCTCTTACATATCCTTACTGCCATTTTTCTCATTCACTTCTATACACTCTTCCAAAAGGACCATCACAAAACTTTGTAACATCTTTGACTAACCCTAGAAAATATCCTCTTAATTCAACACCATCAGATTAAGTAGATTCTTTTCTTCTAAACATCACCGTTCTTATTGCCCATGCCAGGGCTTCTGCTTTGGAAATCATGGAAAGGTTTTGTTTTCCACAGTGATGGAGGACACTGCATCTATACTTGAGGGTGCAGGGACCAGGCTTGCTAGACTCATGTGTGGGGCAGCCTCACAAAACAAAGAATTTTCGGATTCCTTCTGTGGTGTCTATCATTTGTTTAAAAATCTATGTAAAATTAATCTGAGTCTATAATTTAACATAAAACATATTATTTTTGCACATTTTGATTTACAATGAATTTCCAAAATACCACAAACATTTATATTTAATGAAGACATTTTTAGCCACCTACCTTGTTTTTGGAGACAGATTCTCACTTTTCTGCCCCTGGTAGATTGCTGTGATGTCACAGCTCATAGTAACCTCAAACTGTTGGGTTCAAGCAATCCTTTTGCCTTGGCTTCTCAGCTGGGACTACAGGCACCTGCCACAACACCTGGCTGTTTTCTACACTTGGGGGTCTCGCTCTTGCTCAGGTTGGTTTTGAACTCCTGAGCCCAAGTGATCCACCCCCTCAGCATGATGGGGTTTACAGAGTGCTGGGATTACACTGATGAACCACTGTGACTGGCCCTATTTTTAGCACTTTTTAAAGTTACTTAATATTTCTAAAAATTACTTTATTGATAGTCATTACAGATTTGATTGTGTTAGACACAAATATTAAACATCTACTCTGTTACACAGTTCTTATGGTGGTTTTGCATGTAAATGCTGTTATTATTTGTTATTGTTATTTTTTCTTTTCTTTTCTTTTCTTTTTTTTTTTATTGTTGGGGATTCATTGAGGGCACAAGACACCATGTTACACTGGTTGCATTTGTTGGATAAAGTCCCTCCCACAATCGCGTTCTGCCCCCAAAAGGTGTGGCACGCACCAAGGCCCCAAGACCCCACCCTCACTCCTTCCCTTTCTCTGCTTCCCCCTTCCCCACCCCTCCCTCATTCTTTCTCTCTCTGCTCTCCCCTTCCCTCACCCACACCGAGTCAATAAATATTTGTTATGTTTTCTACTATAATCACGTCTGTAAATTTACAAACTAAAATACACACTATTGCATTATAAATAACTTTGCACACACATGCTCCTTTATATCACAGCTAGGACTTTGAATTTTTGAGAGTTTTATAAATTGCTTTGGAATGATAAAGGTGTCATCACAAAATATTTACTATAAAGATAGTTTGTATCTATACAGTTGAGAAGCTGCTAATACATGGTCCTGTCAAATTATTTTATTTGTCTTTTCAGGCTCTTCAACATTTCCTTTTCTAGCCTATATTCTATGACTAATCAACATGCACTTTCTGTTTCTGCCAAATTGGTTGAATTCCTTTTCATTGAATAATCTTCAGCCCTCTTTTTCTGTTTTCCTCTCTCTCAAAAACTTGACATTCTGCAAAGACAGTCAGTCCTCTGATTGCCCTGACTTTCAGCAAGAAATCTGTATCTTTAATCTTCAGAACTGTCTGTTAGTCACTTAAATCTTGCCGTGTATCTGCTTTCTATCTATGTCTTCCAAATAAATTTTCACCTTCTTGAGGATTAGGATGTAAGAACTCATTCTCAGACTACATCTCTCTCACCATGCCTAGCACACTATTTTATACATAATAGATGCTTGCATATATTTGTGGATTGATTAGTTCTGTGGCTAATGAATATCTCAATATTTTCAAAACAGAGTACATCAAGATCACTTGAGGGGTTATTAAAAGTGCAAACCATGAGATTCTAGCCTAGATGTCTTAAATCTAGTTTGTTGATCAATAAACTTATAGTCTATGTTGGGCTTACCATTCATTTGGCTGATAACTCCTGTATCCTCCTGGAATGTGGATGTAGCCGCCCTTCTGATGTCATACAGTATTTGTGACCAGGTCTAGTTAAGTGTTACTATGATTTATTAGCAAAAGCTAGGGCTATAAAGTACAATATTGACTCAAGGGGTTCTGTGGAAGATCTTTCTTTAAAGTAGCTACTTTGTGTACCTGCATAGAAACAGCCAGAATATCACAGCCTAGATCACTTGTCTTCCACTATCGTATTATAGTTGCCAAAATATTGGAGTCTCTTAATAATCACAGGAAAAGTAAATTGTGGGCTACATTTATCCAGTAGTAGTCATTAATTTCCATATCCATCAAAACTTTTTGGTTTTCTTTTTATTTCCATAAATACATTATCAGTTAGGAATTTAATCACTGAGCCTCGCAAGCCTCGCAATAAAATACAAAATGAGCAAGCAAATGAAACAAAAACAATCTTTACTTTTCTTTACTTTGTTATTATTATTATAGCTTCAGGCCAAAGAGATACATAATTTCAACTTTTGCTTTAATAAGTATCTTTAAGTTTGCCCCACAAATATAATATCTATAATTTCTGAGTTCCTGATATGTTATCTTAAAATAAATATGAATCTTATAATATTCCAAATTGTTTAGAAAAACACATGCAATGAACTACTCTATTCAACATCAAATTTGGTTGAGTAGTCGTAGTTATAACTTTGTTTTCCTTCATGAAAAGCTTTAGTAGCTTCATCATATATTCACCTCTTCCAGTTCGAAAGAGAGCACTCACTACCGAGTGTGACAGTGAGGAAGAGTCTTCCCATTTCTGAAGTGTCCCCAAAGCATGGCCAAATACGGAATAGCCACCATCAGAGAGATTTACCAAGGTATGTGCTTCATGTACTTGTACCCTGCTTTTACTCCACAGTCAAGAAATACAGGGTCCTACAAAGGAGTTTTTGAATTCATCCTAGAAAAAGTGCTACATGCCTCTTTGCTGAGGATCACTTCAAAGTACTCTCCAGAGGAAGCTTTGTATCAATGCCAGTGCCAAGTCCACTCTTATAAGCAATTTTGGAACTCTTTTTCTGGAATGGCCATTGAAACTGTCGTTGTAATACCTTTGATGTCCTGAATGTCAGTAAAATGTCTTTCTAATCATTTGTATCCTCCCGTTAATCTGAAATTAAAAAAATTTAAAGTAAGCCACGCGTAGTGGCTCTGGTCGGTAATTCTAGCACTCTGGAAGGCCAAGGCAGGTGGATGGCCTGAGCTCAGGGATTCAAGACCAGTTTGAGCAAGAGGGAGACCCTGTCTCTAAAAAAACAGCTGGGTGTTGTGGCAAGTGCCTATTGTCCCAGCTATTTGGGAGTCTTGGGCAAGAGGATTACTACTGCCCAAGAGTTTGAGGTTGCTGTGAGCTATGATCCCACAGTGCTCTACAGAGTATTACAAAGTGAGACTCTGTCTCAAAAAAAAAAATGTTTGAAGTGTCTTCTTTTCAATATTTCCTTTGTCTTCAGGTAAAAAAAAAAAATGTTGGGAGCCAGATCAGGTGAATAGGAAGGGTGTTCCTATACAGTTACTTGTTTACTGGCATATTCCCAGACTATGCTGTGTAATCTGGTGCATTGTTGTGATGCAAGAGTCATGAATTGTTGGCCAAGATTTTCAGTTAAGATTTTCCTGTTTCTCTATCAATGCTTACTTGATCTGTATCCAATAAAAAAGCAACTGATATTTTTGGAGCAAACTATGAAAATGGATATTCCTTTCTGAGCACCTCTTGTAGGAACTTACAACAACCTTGTTAGGTAGGTATCTATTTTGCATATGAAAAAACTGAGACTCAGTTAGCTTAAATGAACAACCTATCAAAATAAACCCAAACCATATAATAGCAGACTTGGAACTCCAAACTACAAATATTCTGATTACTATGTTTCTACTTCTTCCTGCATATCACATTGTAAAACACTATACTGTATCCTTCATGGAAAATTTAAAGTATAAAACAATTTTCTCTCCTCAAAGAATTGTATACAATATACTGTATACATAGCAGATAAGTTGCAAAATGTATAAAATTATGTGATATTATAGATCATATACTATAATCATAATTAATCACAGACAAATTTGTCTCAAGAACTTAGGTTACAAATAGCCATCTGAACTCAAACCCCATGTGAAATTTTTGATAGCTGTCTTCTATTATTCTTTTTTACTTGAAATCTCTAAAACATTAGAGATAATGTGCTTTGTGTATAAACAACCAGGTCAGTTTGTAATCTACTTACACAATCTTTGGATATCTTATTTTTTTTTTTACTTTTTCATAAGGAAGAATAACTCAGAAAAATAGCTAGCAGTATTATGGTTCCTAGTGATGAGTGGAGATGTGCTTGACTTTTCCCCTATTAATAAAAAAGTGATATAAAAAATGACTTGCACTCCGAGAATTGATGTACACTCCATCAGGCATCAAGTAAGGTTGTAAGACATTGCTTTGAATTAAAAAAAAAATAATAAGCTGTTCTGGGTTAAATCAAAGACATGGTCTCCTACAAGTAACCTTACCTTTTTCTATTTCATCTTGACAATTTGATGATTTAAATATTTTTTGTAGCTTCAAGGTATAATATTTTCAGATTGTTGAATGGATTTGATGAAACATTAGAGTTACAGGTTCTGGACAATCCCTTAAAGCATTTCAGTAGATTCTACTTGTGTGGATGGCCCTGTCAGCTAGGGAAAGATACTTTGCTCATCTCTAGGAAGGTGTCATTTCTCTGAGAAGATATTACTATATGTACCAAGTCACAAGCCTTTATGAATCCTCTGGAACCACAGGAACGTATCACTTTTTAAAGTTTATATGCCATTGAAGGCACAAGGAGTGTCATGACAACTGCACAACATTTAAAAAAAAACTTTATTTATTCAATAAACTCAGAAGACTGGCAGGATTTGTGTCATACAAGCATAGATTTATCTTCTGTTTATCTTTCTATATTTTAGTGCATGTTTAGAACCCTGTTAGTTCCACTAAGTTATTTTGTTTATTTGTTTGTTTGTTTGACAAAGCCTCGCACTATTACCCTGGGTAAAGTTCCATGATGTCATAGCTCACAGCAACCTCAAACTCATAGGCTCAAATGATCCTCTTGCCTCAGCCTCCCAAGTAGCTGGGACTACAGGCACCCACAGCACCTGGCTGGTCTTGAACTCCTGAGCTCAAGTGATCCATCCCCCTGAGGCTCCCAAAGTGCTAGGATTACAGGAGTGAGCCATTGCCCAGCTTGTTCCACTAAGTTTTCATAGTTCAGTATTTTCTTGCCTTCACAGTTCTTAGTCCATTGCCCTTTTTGTCTCTATCTGGTTGATAAGGCATGGACATGGAACGCTTTGATATATTTCTCTTCGGCCTTAAGTATTCTGTCTTCATTTGTTGTAATTTAGTTTGATAACAAATCTTGCTCCAAACCATAGTGAGAACATTTAGTCAAAATTAAAATTTAAATACCATTCACAGTATGCCTATTAGGTCTTGAAAAATGCTGGGTGCTTTCATGTACAGTCAATATTTTAATGCTCTCAGTCTTTTTTGTTTAAGCTTGCTATGTTTAACTTAAAATATGGCAAGCATTAAATAGAATGAAATTCACAGAGGTTTAGTCATCTTTTTCAAGTTTATGTGATTGCTAAATGTAAGAGACAGGATTCAGACCTCATTTTGCCTTATAATTAATTAGTCTTTTTATGACTATTGCCATACATATGTCATATTATGGAGTTGCAGTTAAGTGCACAAACTCTGGAAATAGGCTTCCTTATTTAAAATTTCAGCTTTGTCAGTTACTAGCTATGTAATCTTGCAAAAGTTTCTTATACTTTCTATTCTCAAATTTTCTTAACTATTAAATTAGATAGTAGTAACCAGCTCCTGAATTTTATTGTAAGGTTAAATTAATATGTGTACGGCACTTTGAAGTCATTATTATTACACCATTATTACCTATTCCGTGCTAAAACAGACAGTATCTCCATTTGGATGACTTGACGGCATCCATCCTAGAATAAGAAAGAAAAAATAGCCTCTAACATCTATGGGCTGACCCAGGGTTTCAGAGTGGCTGGTCTTTATGCAACTATGAGCTGGCCTGGAATTCACGCCTGGATTGTTGTGTTCCTCTGTTCAACACAATCTCACAGAACACCAGCTTCAGAAAAGGCCATTTGTGACTGCCGGATCAACATAAAACAAAGCCACTTTGTAATCAAGTCTGAGCCCAGACAAAGCAAGAAAACTGTCCCTGTCACCAAAACGACTTACCATCCCATATCCTTATTAATATGAATCACTGCTGCTTCTTAATAGACTTAGCTTTATTCCATTTTTCTTGTCTCCTAAATAAAAATGATTGAAACACTCAATTGCTTCCTTTGACAAACAGCATCCAATTCAGAGAAAATGGCTGTTTTTGTACACCTTCCTCAAATCACCTGACATGAACCAAGACACATAAACCCTTTCCCACGTGTGCTTGTGGAGATGGCCTACAGTTCTTTCTGAGGTGTGCTCACTCGGTCTTAGTCTATTTAGTGTCACTGTGAAGCGATGCCTGAGGTTGGGTAATTTATAAAGAAAAGATGTTTTTTGACTCCTGATTCTGCTGACTAGCAGATGTGGTGCATGGATAAAGTGTCCGGTTGCTTCCATCATGGCAGGGGGTGAAAGAGAACAGGAGTGTGCAGGAATCACATGGTGGGAGAGGAGGCAAGAGACAAGGACATGGCAGCCGCTTTTTGTTTTAAACAGCCAGCTCTCATGGGAAACCTCCCTTTCAGCACCACTTCCAACACTTGGGCTTCAATTTCAACATTCAGTTTAGGAGGACAATCATATAAACTGAAGCATCTCTATGGCAATAAATTAATAAGCCGAACTTTTTTCAGCTACAGGTGTGTTTCTGGTGGTCTACAGTTGCGAGGTATGACAATACCCCCAAATACCCTAAGAATTATCCATTCCAGACATGACTGACATCTTTTTGTGTAGTTTGAGTAGATTAGAAAACTATGAGTCATCTTGAATCCCTCTAATTCTTTTATTTTTCATATCTAACCTATCACTGAATCATTTTATTTCCATTCCTATCTTTGTCTACGTTACCAAGTAGTATCATTTACTTGGACAAATTCTATGGCCTTTTAAACTACACTGTCATGATCCACTTTTATTTCAACATAGTAATTTTTTTTACAAAACAACATAATCCTGTCCCTCTTTTTCTTGTCACATTTAAATTAAAGGCATGGGCCAGTCTGTTTTCTCCAACAAAGGACTGTGTATATGACGTTGGTCCCATAAGATTATAAGCTGAAAAATTCCTGTCACCAACTTATGTTGTAGTTGTCCTACTGTCCTAACACAATGTATTGATCATATATTTGTGTTGATGTTGGTGTAGAAAAAACTTACTGTTATACTAGTCATTTAAAATTATAATACCTACAATTATGGACAGTATATATGTAGTTATACTTGATAACGATGGTTAAGTGAGTATGTTATTCATTTATTTATTTATTGTTCTATACTCTTTATTATTGGTTTAGATTATACTCCTAGTTATAAAAAAAAAAGTAACTGTAAAACAACCTCAGACACCTCCTTAGGGAGGTATTTCAGAAGAAGAAATTATTATCATAGGAGAAAACTACTCCATGCTTATTTTGCCCATGAAGACCTTCCAGTGGGAGAAGATGTAAATATAGAAGACAGGAATATTGATGATGCTGATCCTGTGGAGACACAATGTGTGTGCTTGTGCCCCAGTATTAGCAAAAATAAAATAAAAAGTAAAAGTAAAAAAACAAAATAAAAATTTTAAAAATAAGATAATGCTTATAAAATGAAAGATAAAAAGAAAGAAAATATTTTTGTACAGCTGTAGAATGTGTTTTTCAGCTAAGTGTTATTACAAAGAAAAAGAAATAAAAAGTGTATAACGTAAAAATATTATAGTAAGCTGAAGATAATGTATTATCTAAGAAATAAAAAAGTTAATAACTTTAGTGTAGCTTTAAGTATCCAGTGTTTGGACAGTGAGAAGTTGTGTGCAGTAGTATCCCTAAGTCTTCACGTTCATACATTACTCAGTGACTCACCCAGAGCAAATTCGAGTCCTGAAATCTCTAGTCATGGTAAGTGCCTCACGCAGGTGTTCTATTTTTTTCTCTTTTATACTGTATTCTTTATTGTACCTTCTTTATGTTTATGTGTATTTAGACAACAAATACTAACCCTTGTATTATAATATTACAGTAGCATGTGGCACAGGTTTGCAGCCCAGGAGCAATGGACTGTACCCTGTTGGCTGGTGTAGAGTGGACTGTCGTCCAAGTTGTGTACATACACCGTATCATGGTTGCAGAATAACAAAATAACCTGTGGGCACATTTTTCAGAAAAATGTCCTGGCCATATGCAATGTAGGACTCTAGTTCCCATTTCTATGATGATTAAGAGAAAAAATTTTTAACATAGCCCATATGTAGAAATGTGATAAATTCTTATTTTCCTTGGAGGTTCCTGATTTACACCTGGTATCTTGGAAAAATTAATAGCTTCTAGTTTTACTCTCAGAAGTAAAATAGTTTATATGGGCACCATATTCATGGGAACCTATGTTATTTTGTTCATCCCCACATCTCCGCTCTCATTTCTCCACTCTCATTTCTATATAAATACATATGCTCTGTATTTATCACAGTCTGCTGTTATATTATTTCCCACTTACTTGGTTGATGCCTTTCCATAAGGGGAACCCTAACATACTTGATACATGGACTATATGTTTTTTTCTTTTAATCTCCATTTTTCTTGATATATAATAATAATCATGTAATAATTTGAAATGCACCTTTTCTGTTCTTAGAAACAGATTTGAACTATAAATAATGACAAGTAACCATGATAGTCAGGTAACTTATGAAGAAGTATCTTTAATCTCAATCAAAACATTTGTTTATCTCTTTTACCTTCTGGAAAATTAACTCCAAAATCACCATCAAATGACAGTAAAAGTGTCAGCTCTGTCTAGACAGGGATTGTTCTGCATGTCTGCTCACTGAGTAAGAGACTTAGGGAGAGGCAAGGAGTGGTAGGAATGATTTATTCCAATCTTCCCTAACTTGTCCATGTAGGCTGATGAAAATGAAAATTTTCTCTACACCAATGCTTAAAAAAGATGATGTGAATGAAAAAGAAAGGGGCAAAAATCACCCAGTCATTAATCAGCCTCCCACAGCCCCAGGGAAGTTGATTCCCAGACCCAGTGATTGGCTGCAAGCTGGACACAGCTACTGGTGGATAAGATGTGGGAGGTCCCCTGCAAACACCCGACATTCCAGGTCTTCAGCAATATGACTACCTTGGGACCCTTCATTTCCTTAATGTTGTGGTTTCATTGAATAAAGAGCATGGATGCTATGCTGACTGACAGAAATACTACTTCCAATACATGCATTCACACAAAGACATGCACACATACACAAATACATACACTTTTTTCATCATTGGAAATATCTATCTGCTTGTTTAAAATATCCCAAGGAACAAGAATGTATCTTTTATTGACATATTTGCTCTTATAGTTCATTCACTATATGTTTAGTGACATTGAAAAGCACAAGATATCTGATCACCAAGTGAGAAAACTACTAAATAAAACTTAAAAGAACTTCCTATATCAATGTAAAAAAGGACAAAATATATTTGTGGTATATGTAGAAAAGGGGAGAGATAAATGCTGTCAGGAAATCCTGATTCGAGATATTTTTATTTTACTTAAAATACAAATTCTTAATTCCAAAAGTCATCTTTCATGCAAAATAGTATTGTGATACATTTGTCCCCAAATAAACTTTCTTTCACAACTGACCCATGAAGTAGGCATAAGAAGGCCATTTGCTATGAAACAAAAAAATAGGTGAGAGATCACAGAAAAAGTAGAAGAATGTGGAAGATGCACTTAATAACATAGTGTAATGCATCAAAACTTACTTTTAAACTTATTTTCAATAGAATTATTTTAGATTCTCCATTGGTCAACATCAACTATATCATAACATTTCTAGAATGGTGTGAATAGCCAGAGTGGAATGTCAATTTTGAGACTATAGAAAATAAGAAAGCACATGTGAAGAAAATGGGACTGGGGGAAATGATAGCTAGCAGTTTCCTGTCACTCTGATTTCATACCTAAATAATAAAATAAATTAAAAATTTTGATGATTAAAATTTCCCTTCTTTATCAATGAATTTAGAAAAATACAGGAAAATCAATAGTGAAAAATATGAAATATATTAGTAAGATTAAAAAAAATGGGGGGGATTCATTGAGGATAGAAAGAATTAGGTTATACTGATTGCATTTGTTAGGTAAAGTCCCTCTTATAATTGCATCCCGCCCCCAAGAGGTGTGTCATCCACTGCGACCCCCCTAACCCACTCCCTTCCTCCCCTCTTTCCAATCCCTCACTCCTCTGCACCCCATCTTCAATTGATTTGAGTTTTCTCTTATGAAGATATGTATTAGATCATCTACTGCCTTCGTATTAGAGGTAAGTACATTGGATTCTTGCTTCTTCATTCTTGTGATGCTTTACTAAGAAGAATGTGTTCCACCTCAATCCAGGTCAAAACAAAAGATGTAAATATAAGATGTGTTTCCATCTTTTTAGTGGATGAATAGTATTCCGTAGTATACATATACCACAGTTTGCTAATCCATTCCCAGGTGGGTAGGCATTTAGGCTGTTGTATTGATGCTGATGGAGATAGGAAAGGCACCCAGGAGCACGGGAGCTGAGTCGGTCAGCAGATGCATATGGCCCGGGCATGTTAGAGCAGATTAGGGCAGATTCATCTTCTCAGGATTCTGTGGCTCCTTGCTTGGGAAGAAAGAGAGCCTCTAGAGGGCACAACTTCATAAGCAGTGAGGGCAGAGGTTAGAGATGGCTGAGAGCCCCTGACCTGAGAGGAAGCACCACGGTAGGCAGCAGCACTGTGTGGTCAGTAGCAAAAAATGGTCTGGGTCTCTTGGGGCAGGGTCCAACCTTGGCTTGGGTATACTCTTGAGAATACCTGATGTTCCCAAGCAGAGGAGGGCAGAGCCCAAAGCCCCTTTCTCTGCAAGCCTCCTTAAGGAGAAAAAGGCATTCAGAGAAAAAGGCATCCTGGGAGCCACCCTGGAAAGGGGTGCCAGAATTAGTCCTTAAGGCACAGCTGGGGACAGACAAGGCACCAAGGCACAACCGGTGGGGAAGGGCAGGGGCAGCCTCCAAGCTGAGTGCCCGGGTCACAAAAGGACACAGGACCGCCCGCATTTTGGCAATTGTAAATTCAGCTGCGATAGAAGTCTAGAGCAAATATCCTTGTGATTAAATGATATTTTTTCTTCTGGGTAGATGCCTAGTAATGGGATTGCCAGATCGAATGGGAGGTCTAATTTGAATTCTTTGAGGATTCTCCATTATTATGAAGTCAGTTACAGATGTATCTATTTATGTTTGTATATTGTATACATATATCTGTGTGTATGTGTCCTGGAGAGAAAATGAGGTTGATCAACAATTCAGGACATTCCTTTTATTTATTTAATTCGTTTATTGTGTGGTATACATTAAAACAAATGTCCTTAGTAAAATAGCACTTGTGCATAACCCTAGATAAAATTAAGCACTTCTGTTTCCTCCAGCTGCACCTGAAATATTTCCCCTTTATTACCTGTGTCACTGGACACCTTATGTTTGTTTGTATTTGTCTGTTTGCCTTTGTTTCCTCAGTACTCAGAATGGTGTTTGACAGATGACCAAACAATAGTCATATGATGTTGAGCTAACTTCAACTGAAAATTACATGCTTCAAATTTTGAAAGCCATACTTTACTTCCTTTTAATTGTTTAAACATCTGATATGAGGACTGGGATGAAAAATGACAAAGTTATTTAAAATCATGGGAAATCGATTTTTACTCATCTCACTTTATTGAAGGGTTATTGTGTATAAAGTCATTGGGCCAAATGTTGCAAGAATAAGCAAAGTTTAACACAGCTTCTGTTAAAAAGATCTTGAAATCTAGTAGGGAGACTAAATAAGAAAGAATCAACGTGTCTGAATGAGACTTTCTCTGATATTCCAGTTGCCTCCCAGGGTCCGTATTTGTAGATGGTGCAGCCCTACCTACATGCCTTACATTTCAAAGACAGAAAACTGAGAACAGTTCAAACATGACACCCATTCTAGAGTTTACCAAAAGATAGTAGAACCAGACAGTTTATGACAAGCTCCATTCTGAATATGAGAAATGCTTTAGGTTTTTAGAGGATGGGACCATCAGTTCTGACAGGAGTGATCCTTTGCTTATTCCTTAACTCATTCATTCACTCATTCCAGAAATATTTATTGATCATGTTCAATGCCTTCAGCACTGGGCTGGGTTCAAAGAATAAAGGGATTCTTGGTTTCAGCCTTCAGAAAACCTAAATTTGTATTTGTCCGCAAAAGGCAATTAATGTAGCAGATTCTAGGGGAAGGACAGGAATAATATGAAAAAAGCCCTTAGAAACTACAACAAATAATAAGATGGGTATAGAAGGACAACAAAAGTGGTAGTAATGTTGATTTTTGCAGAGAAAGAATGTAAGAGAGCCATATTTAAAAAAAAATATTATAACATAAAATAAAGAAATTTACTTCTCTTCCAATGGTTAAAATTATTGCTATGCCTACTCATTTGGATCTCCATATTGTTTATTGTAAGTGGTCTGTTTCAGTAACAACTGTCTCATTTGTGAGCAGAGCTGACTCACTGCACAGCAAAGAATTCACAAACTGGCTTTCTGTAGGATGTTTCCAGTCAAAGATGTATTCTCAGAATGATACGAGTTGACACTTTTAAAATAAAAGAATACACACACATATATGTGAGTGTTCCATCCAACTTGGGAAATCCACACACCACAACACCAGGCCCACTTTCTCACTTTCAACAAGTACGAGAGCTGCGTACAAGCTGCTTCCTTCAGATTTCCTGGCTTTTCCCCTCATTTGCCTTCACTTTCCTCGATCGCCTGATGCACCCAGCTGCACAGACTACCCACTCACAGGTGGTATTTGACTTGGGGACCATGACCAGGGATTCCTGATCAACAGGAATTGATCAGGAATCAATTCCTGATCAACAGGATCAACTTCAACATTAAGTTTCAGTAGTTCTCATTTTATTTCACACTTCTTTCCTTTTCTACAGACATCCAAGGAAGTCTTGATTAATCCGACACTATTCTATAAAAAGAGTCTTGAGGACTAAAAATTTTTTTATGAAAGAGATTGGATGGATGCCATTTTTTACCATGTGAGGGTCTTTGCCCTGCCAAGAATTTTTGCTAATCAGGTTCAATGTTATCCTTTACCCGTGTTTGTTAACATGTAAAGTCTGTAGGTAGTATAAGAGAAACTATAGACTCAGTAGCTGTAATGAAAATAAGAGAGAAAACCAATGTGACTGCAGAAAGACACAGGAGGAAACAATCCCCTCCCACTTCTTGTCATATTCATTTTTTAAAATTATTACTAAAGGTTCTATTTAAATCAAGAGCAAAGAATGACTAGCATTTATTGAATACTACTGCTGCCAAGAACTTTATGTAGATCACCTCGTTGTGAATACTTACATGTCATTTGAGAGTTATCGTGTTATTATCTCTATTTTATAGATAAGAACATTAACACTGGGAGGATTTATGACTGCTAAAAGCCCACATATCTGAACATAGTCAAATTTTGCAATCTACTGGTCTCATCAGTTTTCAAACCCATCTATTGGCTTTAAGCCCAATCATTGTTATTTATAGAATTTTGTTTTTACTGCATTCACTAAACATTTTTTCTCCCTCAAGCCATCATTATCTAAGCCTTCATATCTCTTCTTTACCAAGTCTTACCTGTCCAAATACAGACAATCTTACTATATAGGGTACATACATAATGATGAAAATCGCATTATGGAATCAATCCTCTCCTGTGAGAGAAATCTACTTGTTTTGTCTACAATCATTTCAATCATATGTTAATCAACATCTCAGAAACCTTTACTGAAGAGTGAATAGAGAGACATAGACCTTAAATCTAGTTACTTGGGCAGGAAACATGGCAGAAACAGAATAGAAAACGGTATATAAAAATCTATTAGAAGATGGTCACAAGTTCTTTGAAAATTGGTTGGTAAGGTGGCAATATGGCGTCTGATTCAGGTCAAATTTAACGTTGTCAGGGTCGCTGTGTCTAATCTATCATCTAGATGTGAATTCACCTCAAATTGGTTTTTGTATGGTTTTGCTTGTGTCAGCTACACTGAGCAGTCAATATTGAAGAGCAGAATATGTTTTTAGTCTTGAATTCATTTTTATAATCTTAAGGAAAGTTATTGAGGCATATTCCTAGAAATAACTTGTGTCAGTTGCTTATTAGACAATTTTGTTATATTTCTGTATGTTTTTAGAAAATCTACATTTTTCGCACTTGAAAAGGTATCACATCTCTAGTTATTTCTGTAAGCAATACTTTAATTGAAGTGCATATTGTGTAGCACAAGGTATTCCTTAGAGCCTCTGTTAATTGGAATGTTTGGTTAATTAACATAGTTTTGTTTCCACTGGAGTGTGCCAATTAAGAAACCTCTATCAAATTTTCATCTTGTTGATATTCTATATCATATCTCCATCATCAACTCATCAGCATCCTTGATTTCCTAACTTTCATAGGAGGCTTGTCTGGATGAGATCAAGAACTCACCAAAATCCATTTCCTATTAGTGGAATTTTCCTGTCCATTATAGCTTTTCTAATGGAGTTCCTTTCTTTGTTAAATAAATTGAAGTGAAAGAATGGAGCTAGAATATAATTTGAGGGCCTATCATCTTCTAAAGTTTCCACTCAAATTATAAGATAAAGATTGAAGAAAATCCCCGTAATAAACAAGAGAAAATATTTGATTAGGGGCTAAGTGTTTCTTGCTTGTAGCTTCTGGCTTGTAATTGAATCACTCTGCGATTTAAATTCTCTTTACTTGTCCTACTGGGCAGTTATTGTCTCAGTCATTTATTTCCTGTTTAGAAAGAAATTTTGGTTCTTTTTAACAACCCTGCTTGTGTACGGCACTCTTGAAACCTTGACAGGAATGTCTATATCGTCTCATAAAGTATTAATTTTACAATGTTAATATTAACAACTTTAGTAAGAATTTTACTAAGGAGAAAGATAAATAGAACTGTACAACGTTACACTATAGTATGTTGTGTCAAGAGCTGGACCTATCATACTCATGTTTATTGACTCATTATAAACTGGGTTAAAGAATTTGGTTTTGCTATGTAATATATAAGCATTCTTTCTTTAAGTTCAAAACTGTTCTTTTTCCATAACTAGTCATTTGCTAAAACAATCTACTTGTTAATTCTAGTCATCTTTTGTGAAGCAAAGACGAAAAATGAAGTTAATGTAACAACCTCAGAATGGCCATTGAGTAAACACTGATTTTTAAAAATATCTACTGTACCTGAATTTAGTAGCTATTCGATTGCAGAGCGGTGTTTATTTGGGTTGAGCAGGAGTGTTCAAGTCACATGGAAGAGGAAGGAGGAACAAGATGCAGCACAGAGAGCTTTAGGGGCAAGTTTATAGTTGTTCTAAGTGCATCGCAATTTTAGGATCATTGCTTGTGGGTATTTTGTGGTTCCAGGTTAGGAGAAGAGATTTCTTCATACATGGCTAAATGATAATTGCTCTAGATGTAATGAGGCAGCATTTCTAGCCCATGTCTTAAAACAAAGTATAAATCTTGGCTCTGATTAAACTAAATAAGAGTTTCTAAATTATTTTGTTTCATTCAATGCTTAATGAATCTGAATCTGTTCAGTTAATTTTAGACTCTGTGATGTGTGACATTGGACAATGATTTGGTAGTTTATAGTGAATCTTTGTGTCTTCTTTATGTTCAAGTAAATCTTAATTAGAAATTAAAAGATGTGTGTTTGATTTGCATTTCTTTGATGACTAGGAACGATGAGCATTTTCTCAGTGTTTGTTAGCCATTTGTGTGTTTTCTTCAGAGAAGGTTCTGTTCATGTCTCTTATCCAGTGATAGAAGGGATCGTTTGCTCGTTTTTATGGTTGTTGATTAATATAATTCTCTGTAGATAATAGTTATCAACGCTTTATCAAATTCTTAACATGAAAATACCTTTTCTCATTCTGAAGGTTGTCTATTTGCTTTAATTGTTGTGTCCCTAGCTGTGCAGAAGATTTTCAGCTTAATTAAACCCCATTTGTTTATTTTTGTTATTGTTGGAATTGCCACCAAAGTCTTCCTTATAAAATCTTTCCCCAGGCTGACATCATTAAGAGTTTTTCCCATGATTTCTATAAGGATTCTTATCATTTCATGTCTTATATTTAAATCTTATGGCTTGGTGCCTGTGGCTTAATCGGCTAAGGCGCCAGACACGTACACCTGAGCTGGCAGGTTCGAAGCCAGCCTGGGTCTGCCAAACCACAATGACAGATGCAACCAAAAAAAAAAAAAATGGCCAAGCATTGTGGGGGGCGCCTGTAGTCCCAGCTACTTGGGAGGTGGAGGTAAGAGACTCACTTGAGCCCAGGAATTGGAGGTTGCTGTGAGCTGTGATGCTATAGCACTCTATCCAGGGTGGTAGCTTGAGGCTCTGTCTCAAAAAAAAAAAAGATTTAAATCTTGTATTCATATTGAGTCAATTTTTGTAAGTGGTGAAAGGTGAGTGTCCAGTTTCAGTCTTTAACATGTGGTTGTCAGTTCTTCGAGCACCATTTGTTCAACCAGGATTCCTTTCCCCACTATATGCTTTTGTTTGTTTTATCAAAGATCAAATGGCAACTAGACACTGGTTTCATTTCTCAATTTTCTTTTCTGTTCCATATGTCTACGTCTCTATTTTTGTGCCAATACCATGCTCTTTTGATCACTGTGGACTTATAAACTGAAGTCTGGTAAGGTGATGCCTCCAGCTTTGTTTTTATCACTAAGAATTGCCTTGCTATAAAGAATCTTTTCTGGTTCTATACAAAATGAGTTACTATTTTTTCCCATTCTTCAAAGTATGATGTTGGTATTTTAATGGGGATTGCATTGAATCTGTGGATTGCTGTGGGTAGAATAGACATTTTAACAATGTTGATTCTTCTCAGACAAGAGCATGGTATGCTCTTCCATTTTTTAAATTTTCTCTTTGTGCTGATAATTTAGTCTAAATTTACAACCATATACTGCAAGCTACTTTGTAATTTTTCCACTAGAATGTTCAATTTTCAAATAACTTTATTGATATGCTATAGTGAAAAGCCCTAGGAACTGAGCATGAGAATCACTAAATTTGAATCTCCAATTCATTCCTTACCTTGGGAAAGTTGTTCAACTTTTCAAATCTAAAGTATTTATCAATGTTCTATTTATGCTGCTAATTCACAGTATTATTTTAGAAATGAGGTAACATCTGAAAACAGTACATAGAGTACACACATAATATTCTATCAAAAGTTAAGATTTTGTACTCTATACAGAAGAAACATTTGAGAATTATTTATAGATGTACAGAATACACCTATAGGTTTATTATAGGATTTTGATATTAAATTCTATTTATAATACAGAATATTACTATAACTCCTGAAAGAAACCTATGTAAACAGAATTATGAGACATATGTTATTTTTCTTTTAAGATATAAATAAAAGACATAATTTTGTGGCAGATACTTATTGGTGCTGCCTTAAAATGTGGAGGAAAATAATTTGGCTTGTGTATATTCTGTTCTCCCAGTATATTGTTCTGGCCCTGTGGTAATGTTAGGGCATCAAAAGCTATTCCACATAAATGGAAACAAAAAGCAAAGAGATATAGCTGTATTTATATCAGATAAATTAGACTTTAAATCAACAGCAGTAAAAAGAGACAAAGATGGTCATTATAGTATAGTGATAAGGGGTCAATTCAAGAAGATAATATAACATTTCTAAATATATAGGCACCCAAGATGACAGCACCCAGATTACACAGCAAATATTATTGGGAGAGGCAGACTCTGATACGTTAATAGTTCAGAATTTCAAAATGCTCCTCTCAGCATTGTGCAGCTCACCTACACAAGAAATCAACCAAGAAACAATGGGTTTAAGAAGATACATGATATAATTTCTATATTTTTGAATTTATGTAGATATGTTTTGTGAGACATGGATAGTCTTAGAGATTGTTTCATATGCTGATGAGTAGAATGTATATTCAGTAGCTTTGGGTAAAATGTTCTGTAAATGTCTGCTAGGTCCATTTATTCTGGAGGTCCATTTAAGACCAGTGTTTCTTTGTTTAGTTTCTGCTTGGAGAAATCTGTCCTGTCAGTGGGATGTTGAAGTTCCCAGCTATTACGATGCTGGTGTTTATCACTTTGCTTAGATCAAGTTGGCTTTGCTCTATGAATCTGAGTGCACTAATCAATTAACATTCACTTACACATACAGAAGTAAAATTCAACAGAAAGTAAGTGGGGGGAAGGGCTCCATCATACTAGAAAGTGCAGTGGTACTATGCACACTGTCCAGGTGATGGACACACATAACTTTGACTGAAACTATACAAAAGCAATGCATGTAGCCAAAACATTTGTACCCCAATATTATTCTAATATTAAAAAGGAAAACATTAGATTTAACGTGCACTTTATACCAAATAGACAAATGGAAACAAAAGCAAAGACATATAGCTGTATTTATATCAGGTGAAATAGACTTTAAGTCAATAGTAAAAAGAGGCAAAATGGTCATTCTATATATAAGGATAAGGGGATCAATAGCAGACATAGCAAACATTGACAGAATATTTTATCCAATAACTGTAGAAGAAGCATTCTTCTCATCAGTGCATGGGATGGTCTATAGGATCTGAAAACCCACAAGACAAGCCTCAACATTTTTTTCTTTTAAATTGAAATTGTACCAAGTACATTCTCAGGCTACAATGGAATAAAAGTAGAAATTATTAATGAAAGAAACTTTAGAAACTGTATAAATCCATGAAATTAAACAACATGTTTCTGAACAACCATTGGATCAATGAAGAAATTAAAATGGAAGTTTAAAAATTTCTTGAAACAAATGAAAATGGAAACACAATATAGTATCAAAACCTATGGGATATAGGGAAAGCAGTGCTAAAATTGAAGCTTATAGTAATAAATTCCAACATCAAAAAAGTAGAAAGTTTTCAAATAACCCAAAGATGAATCTCATGGAAGTGGAAAATAAGAACAAACCAAACCCCAAATTAGCAGAAGGAAAGAAGTAATAAAGATCAGAAGAGAATGGCACTAAACATAGACTAAAAATATAAAGGATCAACAAAAGAAAAAAATCAATTTTTGTAAAGAGAAAGAAAATCAATAAGCCACTCGCTAATCTAACCAAGATAAAAAAGAGAGAAGACCTAAATAAATAAAATCAGAAATGAAAAATAAGGCAATGCAACTAATACCATTAAAAATAAAAAGATCATCAGGGACTATTATGAATAACCATAGGCTAACACATTTGAAAACCTAGAGGAAAGGGGTAAATCCCTGGACACATGCAACCTACCATGCATAAACCAGGGAGAAAGAGAGAACCTAGACAGACTAATAAGAAGTAATGAGATGGAATTCATAATAAAAAGTCTCCTAGCAAATAAAAGCCCAGGAATGAATGATTTTACTGCTCATTCTACCAAACTTATAAAGAACCAACATTGATTGCTCCCAAACTATTCCAAGAAGTTGAAGAAAAGGGAAATATTCCTAACCCATTCTGTGAGGCAAACATTTAACACAGTTTAAAAACAAACAAACAATAAAAAGCAAAAGGCCAATATCCTTGGTGAACAGAGCCAAAGGAAAAAAATCATTTCAACAAAATACCAGCCAACTGATTCCATTAACACAAATTTAAGTGTTCATCAACAGATGAAAGGATAAAAAAATTGATGTATATGCACATATGTAAAAACACAAAAGAATACTATTCAGCCATTAAAAATGGGGTCCCGTCATTTTACTAGAACTTGGGTAATTATCTTCAGTGAAATATGCCAGGCACAGAAAGACAAATATCACATGTTCTCGTTCATATGTGGAAGTTGGAAAACGCTGATTTCATGGATGGGGAGAGTGGAATGACAGTTATCAGAACAGTGCGTGGGGGAATGCAGAGACATTGGTTAGTGGGCACAAACATACACTTACACAGAAGGAGTAAGTTCTAGGGTTCCAGCACAGTGGGGCGACCGTAGGAAACAACATTATGTTATATACTTCAAAAGAGCGATAAGGGAAGATATGAAACGTCCCCAACCTAAACCGATGATTAGTGTTGTGGTGATGAGTATCTTCAATACTTTGATTTGATCCTTATATATTGAATGCATATATCACACGTTCATATGTATCCCATTTTTATGTATAAATATGGGTGGATACTCTCTTTAAAAATATGGTAAATAAAAGAAGCTAATGATACAAGTACAGTATCATTTTGTCTCAGTCATTGCTGATGAATAGATTTCTGTAACTGCTTTCCCAAGGTCAGTGGCTAATAAGCAAATGTCAAAAACTTTCATATTTGAACTAAATGATATTTTAACTATGTGGGTTAATGGACATGTGAAACAAGAAACAAAGTGAATTTTCCCTGGTATAAAAAGGGAAGAGGCCATTTTCTTTGTTCCTTGTCTTTGAGCATTACCTTTGGAAAGCTTGTCATTGTAAATTCTTTCTATCACTTTCAGACGTGTGTATGTAAATCTTCTTAAAGGCTATCTAAGCCTTTTTGCCAGTTTTACAAACCTTAAATGCCTTCCTAAAGAACTTCAAGAATAATTTATTTGAAATGTAATCATTAAAGAAGATAGTCCCCCTATTTCCTAGTGTCTGTTGGGTGGGAGGGGACTAATATCAGCTGGCGCCTAGGCTCAACTTGCAAGCCTACTTATTGTCATAAAGATATAAGAAATTTGCTCTTTATTTTTGCTACAGCCAGTTAGCTAACATAGATGATTAACTCAATTACCGGGTGAATTAAGATGAACTATCTGTGACAAATAATGCTGCCAAATCCTTTTACTTTAGGAAACTAGTCGTTTATCTTGAGAACCCGGATGTAGTGGATTGTGTTTGTTTGACTATAAAAAAGACTGAGAAATTTTTCTGTCTTTGTAAACTCTTTAAGATAATTATTCAACAATAAAACTGTTTTCTTACTCTTCTATATTTTGAGAGCTTTTCCAGGTTGGCAGAAGACTTTGTTTATATTTGCCAACATAGCACACATCTGACTGTATCACTGTTCCGTTTAAACTTTTGCATGTCTCTCTTTTGTTCATGGGATAAACTCCAAATCTGTAGTTTGAGTACAAGGTCATCTACCATGTAGCACTATCCTATTTTTGATTATCATCACCTCTGTGACTTTTACATTCAAACCAGAGCAAAATGCTGAACAATTCTGTCAGTGTGTTATGCAAATACAAATATTTATTTGAAGGTAGGTGGTAGCGAAGTACTTCAGAAAGGCAGTGAGGAGTCTGGTGAGCCATTTTTTAAGAAAAATGATGTAACTAAAGACAGTTATAAAAGTAAGTCATTTAAAACCTCTTGAAATTATCCTCATAGTAGTATTAGATAAAGAAATGGAAATACAATATATAGGAAACACAAGTAATGGAGAAATATTATTTCAAGAAAATCCCCTAAATTTGATAAGAACTGTGAGAGTCTGTGACATTAGAACAATGAACTGCATAAATGCACCTAAGAAGAATGTTGAGAAAGAATACTACTTAAATTCAAAGCATTATAAACAATCTTACTAATAATCACAATAAAAAGGCATAATAAAGAAAATTAGGTAAAAGTGGATCATACAAAAGGAATAATGATGGATGAAAATGTTGTATTTATCATAAACATGTATAAATGTCTTTAAAATGTATTAAATAATGTTTTGTTGCTTTCCATCATTTTTATTTTATTTATTTAAAAAAATTTAACTTCAGAGTATAGTAATTTTGACAGAAACAACAAGATAAGTGAATTAATCAAAGTTGTAATTGGTAAGAAAAGACTTCATTCTCTGACCAAAACTATTCAACCGGTGGAAGAAATCTTGGACGAATTGATTCCTGTCAAATCATTTTAAGGTAGACTACTCAAAATATAGTCAGACATATGCTTGAAGTTCTTTCAAACACTTTAGGAACTGTTAAGTAAGAGGTGAAAAAATTTTCTGCCACAAGTAAGCAATCTTGTCTTCCTCTTTCAATTTTTGCCCAGCCCACTTCAAAGAGTAGGGATTAGCAGCTTCCTTGAAGTGAATGTCTCACAGTAAATGTGCAAGACTTCTTCCAGAATATTTGGCTGGGATTTGATAACTGTTCTATGAATCCCAGCTCATTTTCATATTTTTTCTCTAAACAGAAAAAAATACATTAGCAAACATTCTAGATATTTTCATTTTTCAATAGAGAATCAAGAACTTCCTTTCATTTTAGTATCAGAGGATTTTCAGGAGACTTTGAGGATTCTACAAGGTTCTCTCCAAATAGGAATTCTGTGTGACATCATCTGAGTAGGTCACTTAAGAGTTAAGGTGTTGGCTGCACAAAAGGATTCTAATAGTTTCATGTTGCTGGATGCTGATTATTCACTGATTCTTCAATGACTCTCTCTTTATTGATTTTGCATCACTGATTCTTCAATGATCTCTAATATGACAGAAAACCAGTAAGTGCTCCTGGAGCGGGTGGTGTCATTATCACACAGGCTCCTTTTTGTCTTTCTGGGCAATAAGCTACGAACCAGCTTATCCATTTCTAGGACACATGTTTGTATCAAGGTCTCTGCAGTTGTGAGAAAATTTGTTTCATGTTTGGACATGCAGTAGTCAATCTTGTGCAGGATGCTTGGAAGCAAGGGTTTGATTCAGAGTAGCTTTAATATCCAGCCTCTTTAGATCAAATGACCTTCTCATGAAAAATAGCAATGCCGTACAATGTATTATCAGGTTAGACACATTGGAGGGAAATTTTCAGTCCTAGTGGCTTCAGATTACCAATGTCAAAAAAATCATTTGTCATAATATAAATATTGTGATTTTGTGGCCAATTAGGTTTTCCACTGAAATTAAAATAAAAAATAATTTCAACTTTATTTTGCCTTCTTTATTGTTGACAGTTTCCAACTTAAGTGATGCCCGATATAAAAATGGCAAAGAAGGATGTGCTTTGTTTATGTCAACCAGAAATTTTTCTAAGTGAAATATGGTGTGACTAATGATTATACTAACATATATATGTATATATAACAGTGTTCTATGCCATTTATAGTAAAGCTATAACAGCATTAATATAGCATAATAGCATCAATGAAATGTCTTATATACCTTTTATGTAGATTTTAAGGTAATTATGTAACTTAATTAATATCATGTAACATTTTCTCTACCATGTCTGACAATTAAGTTTGTGAACTTAATGCTGTGTTCTTACATTGGCAGCACTGTATTTCATAACCTAGCTATATGAGTGTCTCACAGTTGTGTTCTTGTCAATGTGTGGCAATGTCTTGTTGAGTGGCATTCCTTATTGTTCTTGTGTGTCATTGTGAGTCATCATGAGACTGTCAGAGCTTAAATTAGAGCAATAAGCAACTATTTCTAAATGTCTTGTTAAACATGGCAAGAGTGGAAGTGAAATCAGGGACATGTTAGTTTAATTTTATGGGGATAAAGCCTTGAAGAAAATAGCAGTGTACAAATGGATTAAATGTTTTTCCGAGGGGACAGAAAGTGTCACTGATGAAGATAGGTCAGGGTAGCCAGTAATGAGCAGAACTGACAAAAAAATTACAAAAATTCATCAAATTGTGTGTCAAAATCATCAGTTGACTGTGAGAAGCATACCAGACTAATTAGTAAGCATTGATAGAGAAACAGAAAAATCTTAAAATCTTAACTGAAAATCTTGGCATGAAAAAAATGTGGCACTTATATAATGACAATGCACTAGTTCACACAGAAATGCCTGTGAGGGAGTTTTTAGCCAGTAAACAAATAACTGTATTGGAATACCCTCACTACTCAGGTGATCTGGCCCCCAATAACTATTTCTTTACCTGAAGATAAAGGAAATATTGAAAGGAAGACATTTTGATGACATTCAGAACATCAAGGGTAATACAATGATGGCTTTGATTCCAGAATAAAAAGTTCTAAAAGTGCTTTGGCAGGTGGACTAGGCACTGGCATTAGTTCAAGGTGACCACAGTGATACTGAGCAATGACATAAGCAGCACTTGTTCTATGATGACTTTGTGAACTTAATTGTCAGACTTTGTATAAACAAAGAGACAATTTTTAACATGACACACAGATAATCGAAGAAGTGGGGGTGGATCTGCATGTGTGCCTTGTGTATGATTCTGTCGTATTTATTTTTATGACCAGTTCATGAAAATATTGAAGACTGTCCATAGTTAAAAGAGCAAAGCTTCTTGTACATAGAGATTTCAAGAGGTCTACATTTACTCAAACTGGGTGCAGAGTCAGAGACATAGTGATTCGTAACTCAAATGTGAGACTAGCCTTGCTCCTTATGGGAGTGGACTGGATAATGAGTTATTTGAAGAAATGTCACACGACTTTGATTGAGTAATGCCTCCTTGATCAAAAATCTATAATTAATCTCCATTTAATTTAGAATAAATCAAAACTCTCTAATTTGGCATTCAAGACACTTGTAATATCCAACTATTGTCAACTATTTCTCATCAGGAAAGCTGCATATTGCTAAAAAGAACTACTGAGCACTGATATATGCCCAGGGCTTCCTCATGTCCATGAAAAGCACACTTTGTTTCTGACACACACCTATTTACTTAAGGTCTAAATACTGTCTATGTTTTACAACCCAGTTTAAATTATATTCTGTCTGTGTTGTCTACCTCAATAAAGTTAGTTAAAAATAGTATCTTCTACCTCGAGAGTCTCAAGGGGATTTTCTGTGTAATTCTAGTATAAAATTTTCATTTTGCATCTTGTGTAATCATACTGATATATTTTTATTACCTCTTCTTTGATTTATCTTTGAAACATCTGTATCATCTCAGTGCTTTCCACATATTAGTCATTCATTAACTGCTTATTGAGTGAATAAATCAATGAATGAGGTAACAATGAAGGGTGGACTTTTTTTCTTAATAAGTCTTTGCTTTGCTTTATGTTGCCTGTCAACTTAAGTTAGCAATAACTCTTGACCTCAATAATTTCACTATTGATTATCCATTTAGCAGCCCCTAATGCAAAAAACAATTTTTATCCTAGTATACTGGACCGAAGAATCATTTTCTTTACTGTAGTTATTACTACTACACAAACTATACAAATTTTTAGGAATTGAGGAGCATTAAATTTTTAAAGGAATTTTAAAATTCTATGCATGTAGAATCGTACAAACTGGAAAGTTTTAAGATAGAGACAGATCTTATATTAAAGTATATTTATTGTCCAAATGATGTAGTTAGAGCTGTTTACAAATCATGCAATATGCACAGACTTTGTATCAAAACTCAAAAGAGCCCTCAGATTAGGTGTGACTCCATTCCTTCAATGAAAGTACAAGGTCCAGAGAGGGTGAGTGGATTTATGGTACACAGCTATTGATTGGTAGACTGAAGATTTAGATCCAGGTCTGTTCTCTTTTTACTGTACTGAACTTGATTTTGTTTATTGTAATTTTGACATTGAATATGTCAGACATAGAAAATTTTCTGTAGTGAAAACATGACTCTGAAACAAGAATCTAAAACCAGAGATATTGAAAACAAAAGAAATTATGCTAGTATTTCTGTGATGGCCATTGGGGAATTCTTCATAAATTCTTTACCAACACCAATGTCTAGAAGAATTTTCCCAGCATCTTCTAGAATTTAATGGCTTCTTGCCTTAGGTTTAAGTCAATTATTTATCTTGAATTAATTTCAGTGAGTAGTGAGTGGTATGGATCCTACTTTAATCTCCTATATGTGGCTATCCAGGTTTCTCAGCACTATTTATTAAGTGTTCTTTTCCTCAGTGTACATTTTTGTCTGCTTTGTTAAAAATTAGATGGCAATATGTAGATTGTTTTATATCTGGGTTTTCTGGTTTGTTCCACTTTCTATGTTTCTCTTTTTGTGCCATTACCATGCTGTTTTGGTTATGACAGTTTTATAGGATAGGTTAAAATATGGTAGGGTGATGCCTCCAGTTTTGTTCCTTTTGCTTATGGTTGCTTTGTCAATTTGGGCTCTTTTTGGTTTCCAAACAAAGCATGTATTTTTTTTTTTTTTTTGAGATCTGTGAAAAATAATGTTGGTATTTTGCTGGAGATTGTATTGTATTGAATCTGTACATTACTTTGGGTAGTATGAGTATTTTCACAAGGTTGACTCTGCCAATCCAAGAGGATGATGTTTTTCCATTTGTTTACAAAGATTCCATATTTGACAAACCCATAGCCAATATTACACTAAGTAGAGAAAAGTTGAAATCATTACCGCATAGAATTGGAACAAGACAAGGATGTCCACTGTCATCACTTCTATTCAATATAACTCTGTTCTCTCTATATAAATTTCTCCTTGTTTAATATGTTCCTAGGTATTTTATTTTCTTCATAGTTGTTGTGAAAGGTATTATGTCTTTGATTTGATTCTCAGCTTCATAGTATGAAGAAAATAAAATACCTAGGAACATATTAAACAAGGAGGAAATTATATAAAGAGAACAATAAATCTCTGAGGAAGTAAATTGAAGATGATGTAAACAAATGGAAAAACCTCAGAGTTCTATTTAGCCATAAAAATGAATTAATTACTTTTGTAACCATCTGCATGGAAATGGAGACTATTTTCCTTAGTGAAATATCACAAGAATCAGAAAATAAACACCACGTGTACTCACTATTAAATTGCATTTAACTGAACAGCATTCAGGTGCAAGATAGAAGTAAAACTAAACAGAACTCAAGGAAGGAGGTAGAGGAAGAAGAAAGGGATAGGAGAAATCATGCCTTAGGTGTACAATGTAATACTATCTGGGTGACAGGCAAACTTTGCCTCAGGCAGTACAAAAGCAATCCAAGTAACCAAAACATTTGTACCCCTGTAATGTACTAAAATTAAAAAGGGATATTTCAACGATGAAAACTATTTATGTTTCTTAAAAGATGAAACTAATCCATCAGTCCATATAAATTGATCAATTGAGAACATCTAATTTATATTCGGTTGACCAAGCTATATGCCTTAGATTTTTATATTGATTTTATTTGCTTCAATATTCTAAATGAACAAGATGCCTCACAACTTGAGATTTACTAGCAATTCCTTCACTAGAGTTTTTGTTGTCTCTTGAATTCATTACAAGACCTATGTTATTAACATGAGACATGTCATTTTAAGAGCATGTACAATCTGAGAATGTCATTAAATATTATAAATAGCTGTCAAAATTTTTCTTTTAATTCTATATTGGGAAAGCATGATGTTATAACAGGTAAGCAAAATTCAAGTGGTATAACCAGTGTTAACAAACCATATAATTTGGAGCAAAGTACTAATATCTTTAAATTTAATACAATCATAATCTACTTTCAGTTATTATCTGTGCACAAAGTGAATTGATAAATATATTTGGAATTTAGTAAACATTTAATACACATTCCATAAATCACAATATTTCTGTAAATTTTTTGGGGGGGGACAGAGTCTCATTCTGTCACCCTCGGTAGAGTGCTGTGGCATCACAGCTCACAGCAACCTCAAACTCTGGGGCTTAAGTGATTCTCTTGCTTCAGCCTCTCAAGTAGCTGGGACTGCAGGCACCCTCCACAACACCCAGCTATTTTTTATTGCATTTTTCCTTGTTCTTTAGCTGGCCTGGGCTGGGTTTGGACTTGCAAACCTTGGTGTATGTGGCTGGCGCCGTAACCACTGTGTTACAGGTGCCAAGCCATATTTTTGTAAAATTGTAATTCATTTTAAAGGTTTGTATATTAGTTTGCTAGGAATCTTATTATAAAAGGCCACAGACTAAGTGATTTAATAGAAATGTGCCTTAAATTGATATTCTAGGACCTTTATTCTAGATGACCCAATATCAGTTTAATTAAATTTTAAGATGAGTCTCTGTTCCTTACAAACAGAGTAAAACTTAAAAACATGGAGGAAAAGTCACATATTAAGAGGAAGAGGAGTAACAACAACCTTGGGTTTATGGGGAAAATGTTTTCTTTTTTGTTGCTATCATTCCAGGGGACTCGGTAAAGCAGTTGTACAGTGGAAACCCGAGTAAATGTACCGTCCTTCTGTAGTCTTGCAGGAGAAGTATTCACTTACAAAGAAAATAAAGTTGCTACAAATCAGAAGAGTCATGAAGTATTCCAATTTTCCCCATTTTTCTGCATTCTTTGGTAGAAAGGAATTTACATTTACAAAAATTAATTAATTTACACTTTGTAAATTAATTTACATTTTGTTTTTCAGTGGCCTAAATTCTCCATTCAAATTTTGAAGTACTTATTAAATACTTGACTGAAAACTGGGAATGCCAGTAGAAAATACTTATCAAAATAAGTCCTTTTGATGCGTAGTGACGTGCGTTAGGAGCATGAGGAGCCTCACTCAATTGTGGTGGTAGTGACAAAACTTTTTCATACCTGTGGTCTTTACAAGGTTTTTCTTACTTTTCAAAAAAGCAGATAAATCTTCACGTATTGAATGAATTGTGTCCTTCCCAGATTCTTAAGTTCAAGCTCTGCCCCTCTGTGTGGCTGTGTTTGGAGTTAGGGCTTCATTTCACCTTTAAGAAGGTAGTGAAGGATAAAGGAGCACATAAAGGGGATCCTGATCCAATCTTCCTTGAAGAGGAAAAGACTGCAGAAAGGGCCCCATGCAGAGAAAAGGTCATGTGAGGACACACCCCGAAGACTGTCACGTCCAAGTCAAGGAGAGAAGCCTCAGGAGAAACCAGCCTGTAGGCACCTTGGTCCAGACTTGCAGCCTGCAGAACTAAGAAGAAATTAATTTCTCTTTGATAAGCCACCCAGTCCGTAATATTTTGTTATGTGGTGCTAGCAAATTACTACATCTAATTATCTTTTTGGTGATGGGGAGATTGTATATTCTGAAGTCAAAGTATCACATGCAAGGGACCCATCAGTCTGTCTTAGAGAAGCATTACCAAGACCCCGCCCTCCAGTGAAATCTTTCTGCATCATCTCTGTCAATAAACCTGGCAAAGTGGACAGAGCAGGAGAGGTAGACCAAGTCCGGGTGCCACTAGTATCATTCCACCGTCAACAAAATGAACAAATGGTTTATTACATAGACAAGGGACCAAGAGGAAGGCTTCAATATTGCACATGTCAAACTCATTACTTAGGGAAATGGCTACTTTTACTTCTATATTAACAACAACGACAATTTGATTCACTAAAAGAAAAGTATTTACTGGGGAAAGAAAAAATAATCATATGGTCTTTGCACATGACCACGGTGTGTTTATCATTGAACTGTTTCGAATATATCAAAGATGATGTTAGGAGTTTGAGAAAATAAGCATAAGTTTATTTAACTAAAATAAAGTAATTTGCAATCAAGAAAATTTCTTTATGAAGATGTTATAAGTAATTAGCACCCATATATCTTGAAATATAAATAATTTGATTAGAATCTATGGTGTCATTAAGGACAGAAGGCAGGGAGTAGACGTGTTCGCAAGATTAAATCTAATAGATATAAGGAATACTGGCTGAAGCTTGCACAATTTTGATCATAGAACAATACTTATAGTGCAAGATATTAAGGAATCTTAAAGAATATTTTAAAATAATAAAAAATGTTTATTATTAAAGGAAGAATTCCTTCTTATATGGTGAATATAAACATTTTTCTCCACTAGAGTTGTTCAAAACATTAGACTAATTGCATTTAACTTAATATTATTACATATCAAGAGTAATAGCATTTCTTAACAATTCACGGATCATAGTAGCATAGCTAGCAATTATGAAAAAGTAAAAGCAAAATGTTTCTCTTCCTTAATGTTACTTAAGAATTCAACAGATGACACTTATATTCTTGACAGACTGTATTATTTATACAACAGTTCTGAAGGGTTCTTTTTTTTAGTTTTTATTGGAGTTGCTATTGTTTTCTAAAAACTGTGTAAGATACTGTGGTTGGTGTGATTAATTCTCAGAACTTTTGTTCTAATATAGTTGGATAAAATGATCAAAATGAAATAAAATGTCCACCAATTAGTTAAAACCTAATGTCAATCTTGAAATCTCCTGGCAAATTATTCTTTATGATTCTTAATTAATATAAAACAAGTAAGACATTCCAGTTAAGTTCTGTGACAGGGATGTGAAACAATATTTTGAAACCTGAAGTACTAAAGAACGTTATTAGAGACTGGAAATGAATCTAAGGGGCACAGTGAAGAGATACCACTACTTTTGTGGGATGTGTTAATTGCCTGAAAATGAGAAATAATAAAATTTATTTTAATAAATAATCAATTGCCTTATTTAAATAATGGCTAGTTATATCATTCTAAATTGAGTTTATTCTTTTAAATACCCAATTCACTTTATCTCTGAAGATTTATTATCTGAGAAACAAACATTTTCAACCCAGAATAATAAAATTCTTTAAGTCATTACATATTTAAAATTTATATAAGGCTCTTAAGAGTATGGCTTGTCCTCTTGCCATCATGACTTGTCCCTTTGCCTACATTTTAAAACTCATTTCATACACTCTGATTTAATTTAATACATCAGTTATTTACAAAGGAAGTTATTTAAAGTTAATTAATAAGTTTACCATATTATATATAAAATAAGTAGTAGGAACATTGTGAATAAGCATTTTACTTTGTAAGCACAATAGGTTTATAACTATATTTTACAGGTTGTTGTTTTTTTTTTACTTTCTACACTATAATGTAGAATTCTCTTAGTCTCCTTTAATTTCCCAGATGATTCATGTTATAAACATTGTTTTTATTTTTTGAGATCCTTTGGCTTTGCTTTTGTTTATTTTAAAATAATAAATAAAGTATTATAAAAGTACTATATAAATGCTACAAAGGAAAGAAAATTAAAATATGTCTAGGCTATATGTTGAGATTACAACTGAGGAGGAACAATTTTACTGGGATGCGGGGTTAGAGAAAAATGAATCTTGAGGACAAGAGATTCTTCTTCAAAGCAGAAATATGTGATACTTTCACAAGCCTGAATCAATCTTTTATCCACTATGTCTGCTTCCAGTGGTGGGTAATCCTCGGATACACTTATAAATCATAAAGAAGGAGGGTAAAAGTAAATATTGAAGTTTTAGGCTAAGTACCAATGACTCTAAGCCTTGTTTTATGAAATTATAAAATTAAATTTTGAAATTCAGTGTTTGCAAAAATATAAAAATGAATAAAGAAGACGACCCTCACGTGTATAAGTTAGAGAAATCAGAAATATTCTATATAATGTTATTTGTTTAAACTATATTTTATAGATGACATGGATCAAAATGGATTTGAAATGCCAGTTATACATTTTTATCCTTATGAAGATTTCAAATGGAACGCTATCTCAGTAGCTACGTTAGAGAAAAACAAGTAGAAGGAAGATAAAAATATTGTCTTATTTTCCTTTCATAACTCTTAGCCTTCTTAAAAACTTCTAATCATTTAGATATTTAGAATTATGGATATTTTTAGAAAAATACATAGTACCTAGTTACATAAGCTTCTGCAGAGGCAACTATGGATCTTTTGCAAATAAATCTTTTCTTATTAGTGTATCAGTAACTTCTGGTTTTGCCACGTAAATGACTTAGCCCTCGGAAACCTAGCACATTTGTTTTGCTAGTTTTGGCTTTGTCAGCAATAATGCAAGTAAGAGTGGCTTTCTTCATACAACCAGTTTCCTCACTTTTAATTAATAGACATAAATTCTTACACCAGTGATTTTTCTTAGACCGATTAATTTTACTTTTTAAAAAAGTATGTATGATCTAGAGCAGTGTTTTCCAACCTTTTTTTTTTTATCTCATGCATACTTAAACCTACAGTTCAATATCTGTGGCACACTTAAATTATGTTGATAAAAAAGAGAAAGAAAATACCTTTTTGATTAATTTATTAATGCACACAAAATGTACCAAGCCTAGCCAAAAAATAAAACAATTTATTATAATTTGCAACAAAAAATAACAATTAAATCTACTTGGGGGGCTGAGGCAAGAGAATCGCTGAAGCCCAGGAGTTGGAGGTTGCTGTGGGCTGTGATGCCACGGTAGTCTACCGAGAGAGATAAAGTGAGACTGTCTCTAAAAAATAAAAAAAAATAACAATTAAAATTCTTTTAAAAACTTATTTATATTTACTTTTCAGTTTCTTATAATTTAACATTTAATGAGATATCTGAGCTTGATGATTTTTTAGAATATCTTCTTTGTGAGGCTCAATTTTCATCAGGCATATTCTGAAATCTTCCAAAGATTCTAACCATGATCTTTTTTTTTTTTTTAGTATTATTCATTTCAGAAAAGTTCACTTCACACAAATATGATGTTGAGAATAGAAGAGGTATTTCTATTTCTTTTTTTTTTGTTATATTTGGTAATTCATACTTGAGAGATAACCAAAATGTTGTAATATCTGTTGTTGAATATTTTCAATGCAACCCTCTGTCATTTCTTATTTCTGTTAACTCTTCCTCTTCTGTAACGCTTAAATTTGCTGATATACATGCACTCAAAACAAAGAGATTTCTCCCCCAATCCGGAGACATTAATAAAGAGAAGGTGCAGGAAAACATTTTTCAAAATTTGTGTACAATAAATCTAAAGTTTGTAAAATTTATTCAATAAAAGATTTTTATCCAATTTATACCTTTTCATTAGTTCCAACATTTCTACTGCTTTTTCTCTTCTAATCTTCTCTTTCCAGAGTGGTAATTTTTCTCTGAAAGCATTAATTTTATCTGTAGATGTGAGAATATTTTCATAATTTCTCTGCATACTCAATAATAAGAGCATTCAAACAGTGAAATAAATCTACAAGAAAGGAAACTTTATTACACCAAAACTCATCACAAAGTAAGTCAGAAAATTTAGAATGAATTTTTAAAAAGTTGATACTTCTTTTAAATCACAAAATCTTGATAGAACATTTCCTTGAGATAACCATGCACTTCCACATACAATAAGAGCTGCATATGAGAAGTGTCCATTGAGGAACTAAATTCTGCAAATAATCTTGATTGCAATGGCCTGCTTTTTATAAAATTAACAATTTTAATAGTGTCATCTAGGACCTTTTGTAATTCAGGCACTAATGATTTTGACATTAGCACTTCTCTGTATATAAAACTGTGTAAAAATAATTTTTTCATTCTTTTTTGTGCAAGTGTAACAAATCCTTTTATACCTCCAGACATAGACAGGGCTCTATCCATACAAATACTTATATAGGAATCCCAAGATAAGTTATTTGAATTAAATATGATTATGAAATGGAAAATATTTTGGCCCTTTGTTGTTGTTTGGAGTGGTCAACGAAATAAAAACTGTTCTATGATTTCTTCTTCACAGACAAATCCACTGAAGGTTAAATGTTGGGGTTTACTACTGATATCAGTAGATTCATCCAGGTGAATTGAAAATATGTTTACTTCTTTGAAGTGAGATATTACTTGAAATTCTATATTTTCAGATAAATCCTTAACATGTTGAGAAATTGTATTATCTGAAAGTGGAATTTTTATGATTTCCTTTTTTGTATTCTTCTCCAAACATTGTTTTTACAATTTCACAGCAAGCTGGTAAAATAACAGATACTACAGTTGTACGGGATATCATTGTCCTAGCTATGATTTCTACAACTGCATAACTTGCTTCTGGTGGTTTAGCTAATATAGTTGCATATTTCATGTGCATTTTTGCTTGTTTAGTATTAGAGGGCTCAAGTCTTTTGAAATATCCCTTTGGCTTTTTGGATGAGTGGGAATGTCTGGATTGTTAATGTCTCTTTAGTTTGTTAGGAACCATAGCTTCATTTTCTGTTTCACCACAAGTTACGCATGTGGGATACGGTGGATTTCCTTCACTTCATATGACACTGAGTGATAGACGATCTTCATCATATTGATGACTAATTGCTTTTAATTTAGTTGCCAATGTACTGGATGACGTATATGATGCTCTAGCATCATCTTGGAATTTTTGTTTCTTTACTAAAGCTTGTCCATTTTAATTGAATGCTATGTAATAAAAATTTTAAAATGCCAAATAAAAAATAATAAAAATAAGCAAACAACTCATATTTTAGAAAAGAAATACAAGTATTATTTAAACACACTTGGAAAGTTTTCAAAATTAGGATTGGCAAGGTAACTGTGTGACGCTGCCATGTTCAGTACCAACTACTCTTTACTACTTCAGGCACAATGAGGGATTGCTGAGTCATAGGCTTCATTCCCTTTGTATGACATCGGCGTATATCCAGCAAATCCTTGTGAAATGTGCCATCTATGGATGTGTCATGAAACCTTATTTTTCAAGGTTACACCCCACCCACTTTAGAAATCAGGCATGTTTGTTTGTTTGTTTGTTTATTTATTTATTTTGAGACAGAGTCTCACTGTGTCACCCCGGGTAGAGTGCTGTGGCATCACAGCTCACTCACAGCAACCTCAAGCTCTTGGGCTTAAGTGATTCTCTTGCCTCAGCCTCCCAAGTAGCTGGGACTACAGGCACCGGCCAGAACACCTGGCTATTTTTTGTGTTGTTGTTGTTGTTACAGTTGTCATTGTTGTTTAGCAGGCCTGGTCCGGGTTCGAATCCACCACCCTACATGTATGTGGCCGGCACCCTTGACGACTGAGCTACAGGCACTGGCGGCATGTTTATTTATTATAATAATAAATCATTTACTTATTATAATAATGATATACTCCTGTAAGCAATTTAAAGTGTTTTAATTTTGATATGTAAATTTACTGTACTTTGAACTTCTTTTGAAAATAATTTAATTAATGATCTTTAAAATTTTTTGTGGCGTACCTAATATCCTCTCACGGCACACTAGTTGAAAGCCTCTGAGGATGTTTAATTTAATAAGATTTCTTACCCTACAAATTTGAATCTGCTAGTTGTAAATTTCCAAAAGAGGTATAGTTCAACATTTTCAGTTAGTTTAATTATCCCTTTTCTCATATTTCTTTACATAGACACCTCTCCTCAGGTGCCATGATCCAGCCTGATCAAGCAGAAGATATCTGTGTGAAGCTTTGCTTACAAGAAGGTACTGGAACACATAACTTTTCTCTTCCATTTTCACCAACATAATTAATTAAATTTTATGTACTGGAGCTCACCTATCAAAGGAAAGGTGTTTAGATGTAATTAATCTTACTAAAATTAAATATTTAAATTGTCAGGCATTTTACTCTTGTTGAGGGTATCAGTTGATATATACTCTTTAGAATACAATCTGACAATATATCTTCATGCCTTAAATTCTGCATTTTTAAATTAAATTTGTAATGCTCTATCTCAAGGAAATAATTAGGCATATATTTAGTTATGTACAAAAGTATATATCACAGTACTATCATAAAAATGTAAAAGAAAAAAACAACTTGAATGTCAAGGTATAGGGTATTGTTATATGAATTAAAGCAAAATCTTGTAATAGAGGTCTGCTTTTCATCTTTTAGGATGACCAGACTCCAAAATGATGATGACACCAGATGGTGGTGAGGATGTTGAACAACAGCATCTCTCATTCTCTGCTCATGGGAATGCAAAATGGTACAGTCCCTTTGCAAGATGGACCGAGCGTTTCTTAGAAAACTAACCTATTCTTCCCATCTCATCTACTAGTTGGCTCCTTATTATGTACCCAAAGAAGCTGAAAACTTATATACACACAAAAACCTGCACATGGATGTTCATAGCAATTATAGTCATAATTGTGAAAATGGAAATGACCACAACGTTCTTCAGTAGGTGAATGGATAAATGACGTAAAGTGCAAGGAAAAGTTACCCAGACTCTAAGTCTACTTCACCAGAATTCTCAGGTTAGCAGCAATCACAATCTTACCTCTCCTTATTTTCTTCTAACTCTTTGCTCATAATTCTTTAATACCTTAGCAATTTTCTCATATTTTAAAAACAAATATAGATTATAATCTATTTAGTCATTACCCTTATTTTCTATCGTCTAGTCACATTATCCAAAACAGAGTGATTGGGATTTTTTTTGTAAGATCATATGATCTTTAGAAAATGACAACTCTTATTTTTTTTAAAGAAATAGTTCTCACTTTGCCAGGACACAGAATCTGATTTCCTGATTATGTGAATTCAGGTGATATTGTGACCTGGTCTACATAGCAATAAATCAAAAAGGCCTGGAAGAATGCTTTCCCCAAGTGAAATGGTATTTGCTTAACCATGTTTGCTGGTCCTATAGGTACAAATAGAGAATCATAATTATGTCAATTATGGCATGTGTCCAATAGTTAAAATTAAAAATCTCTTATATACCCTTTAATATGAGCATTTATAAAGAAATTTTTACAGGAAATGAAATATAATCTGATTAAACAGTTAAAATATATTCACCTGAATAAATTTAAGCTAAAGTTATGAGAAAAGTGAGTCTTTTTTTTTTTATTAAATCAGCTGTGTACATTAATGCAATCATGGGGTACAATGTGCCGGTTTCATATACAATTTGAAATATTTTCATCAAACTGGTTAACAGAGCCTTCACGGCATTTTCTTAGTTATTGTGTTAAGACATTTATATTCTACACTTAGTAAATTTCACATGTACCCTTATCAGATGCACCATAGGTATGATCCCAACAATTACCCTTGAGAAAAGTGAATCTTTAAGAATATATATGGTCTAATACAATTTATTTGACAATTAATATATAATAAATAATACTGTACATGTAATTATATGTGTTCATGTTTGTATATAATACATGTATATATTTATATAATGTATTATATATTTATATAACGTATTTTACTATATATTTATATAAATTATAAATTTATATAAATTCTAAACCCATTTGTGAAATTATAAGTTATAAAATTATCTAGGGATAAAAAAGAGGAATAATTTTAGAATTATATGGAGGATCAGGATCGCATCTGAATATATGATATTTGCTTCTTTAAATATATGAAGCAAAAGGGCAATTTTTTAAAATAGAAAACTCTAGGTTATTGTATAGAGGTCCTAAATATTATTTACACTTTTCCATATACTTGACATATTTTATAATACAAAATAATTTAAAAAATAAAAATACTTTTTAAAAATCTTACGATCACTCATGCCTATAATCCCAGCACTCTGGGAGGCCCATGTGAGTGGATTGCCTAAGCTCAGGTGCTGGAGACCAGCCTGAACAAGAGCGGGTCTTGTCTCTAAAAATAGCCATGCTTTGGGGAATGCCTGTAGTCCCAGCCACTCAAGAGGCTGAGGCAAGAGAATCGCTTAAGCCCAAGAGTTTGAGGTTGCTGTGAGCTGTGACGGCACAGCACTCTACCCTAGGACGTCAGAGTTAGACTCTGTCTCAAAATAAAAAAAAGAAATCTTATGATCACACAGAAATATCTATATCCCTTTTTATTACTGACTTTGCTGTTTATTCTTTGCTACATTCCAATATATATTCTGCTGCTTTGTAGTATGCTCTTCAGAAGCCTGAGCTTTGTGGATGGTATCTTCAAATTTCCCTTGCTAACTCTCTTCGGGTGGTGGAGCCAATGACAGCCTCTGGCAAGTTAGAGTGGAAAGGAGTGAGCAACACTGAAACCATATCTCTTCCTTCCCTCTTCATTGTCTGGCAGTGCCACATGCTCATTCCTCCAAAGTCTGGTGCTCAGTGGGCGCTGATAACCTCCCTCTGTTCTGCCAGCCCTAGGTCCACTAATCTTTGCTCTGTTCCTGTGGGTGTCTCACCATTCCCATCGGTTTTCTTATCCCTGCCTGCTCCTTTATAAGTAGTTCCTTCATAAGTTGGCTGATTGAAATATTTGTGTTTCCTGCTGGCACCTTAGCTAATGTACTTATGGAAGAAGAAAGTAAAAATAATACAATAGTATTTTACAATGTAAAATCTATTAAAAAACAATGTCAATAAAATAAAAGTGTATAAAAACATTTTTAATTGGTTGATTAGTCAGATTTGTCCACATCAAACTCTAAAATAGATAGCCTATTTGGAATTTCCTAAACCATTAAACTGATTTGATGAGAGTCATAGTGACATTTAGGAAAATCAAACTAGTACTAAATGCCAATGTGATTTTCGATATATTTAATGATTATTTTGAAAGTGACCACTGTAACAACTTGCAATCATCAATCCAGTGGTCAAGTTCTAATATGATTATAGTGATTTGAAATTTTAAAATGTAGCAATGTTATAATTTATTTTCCAAAGATTGTTCACTAGAAATGGTGTACCTCATTGAAAGGGTTTTTTAAATAGACATCAACCATACTCCTTTAGAAAAACTGAAGAGTCTGTCCTCCTGCTTCTGAGAGCTTATCTATTAAAGATGGAGACTAATTAGCAAATTCACTAATGAGGTTCTCTATATGTGTTGTAAGAACCAAAACCCCTTTCCTTTGCAAACTTGTTATTAAAATAGTAGGTCACACTAGAGCTAAATTTGGCAAAATTCTGTAGTGCAGGCTTGGCAAATGTATACGTGTTTCCTTTCATTGCCTGCAATGTTGACTGGTTACAGCAGGATTTCTGTTCAAACAAATAATTAATGGTGATGATAAAAAAGTAAATATAACCTAATTTATGACTTTGCTAATACCTTTTGCTCCTTAGGGTATTAATCCAAGTTCATTGTTTAATCTACTCATTCCTATTAAACTATATGAAATATTTAAAAATTCACTGACTCTGTCCTGAATTATAATGTGTGGCTGCATCCCTTAGGTACCACAAAGATGAATTTGCTTGTTTGCTCTGGATCTTTTATTGTCAAGTTACATCTTAGGTGTGCGATTTCACTCTTGCATGCTTTTTTCTGAAGTGCCTTCAGGCAGTCTTGAACCCTAGATCCCTCAGGGTCACAGTAGAAAATGACCTCCACATGAAGACCTCTACTTACCTATGACAAGGAACAGAATGTTCTGGGTATTAGCCCTTTACTAGATGTACAATTTGCAAATGTTTTTGTTTTAAAGGATTAGAGAAGCGATCATGAGCACTTTAATGAGTTGAAATAAACTTTTTAGGGCAGCAGAATTGGCTAGAGATGAGGCTGGAGATGAAGTCATTATTTAGCTATTAGAGGGCTTGTAAACCATCCTAAGACTTTGGATTTTTATCATACAGGTTACTGGAACCCATGGAAGATATAAAATCAGAAAGTAATTTGGTCTGATTTACATTCTTCATCTTCCTGTTTTATTTTTATAATAAGCCTTGATTGACCGAGGTAACTTGAGCATGCCTCTCTTACAACCTGGAATAGGAAAGCCAATTCACTTCTCATCTGAGTGATCAGTGCTGTGTCCCCTTCTGTGAAAGCCACCTGAGGCATTTTTTCACCAGAGTACGTGTTTTGACCTCAATGTATACCTCTATGAGGAAGTTTTATTTACTATCCTGGCTCAACTTCTGGTCCAGATTGTTTCTGGTAGACAATATTGTACTATTGCTTAAAGCTTTGCATTGACAAGGCTTTTAATGCTCAAGTGAGATTCACACTAAGAAGTTTGGCTCTTGGGTCTTGGACCCTTGCAAACTGGAAGACTTAGCACCATCTCACCTGTTTTTCATAATCTGAATTTATTTTTCTGTGGAGATATATTTTGGTTATTATACTTTATAAATTCCTTGTGACAGGAAATTAAAAAGTCTAGATGAGAGTATTACAAGTATAAGATGGGGATACATGAATAGGTGTTAATGATACCGGAATTTCAGGTTCTTGGTCTTGGTGATTTGAAGAATAAATCCGCGGACCACAGATCAGTGGTAAGACAGAATTTATTTACAGAAAAGAATATAAAAACACTAAAGCTCCCGGTAGAGAGCGAGAACTCAAGTTGAGAGAGAAAAGCTCTCTCTGTTTCTCTTCCCCTCTTCGGGGTATATATAGGGGTATGAGTTCCTTGGCCAGGAAATGAATGAACATAGTCTCTTCTACCAGGACAAAGTGAATGAATGTATTAATGAATGGACACAGTCTCATCCCCTGGGGCAAGGTGAATGAATGTGTTAATGAATGGACACAGTCCACTCATGGATTGAGGCCTAGGAAACTCACATGAAGTTGACCTAGGCATAGGAAATGGGAGTTCTGTATTTAGTCGTAAGTGCAAAGTGAAGGAGACACCAAGGCACCCATGTCTCCCCAGCAGTTGTCCGGCTCATTTGGCTTCTGGAGCCTCCGGTGGGGGTCGGAGTTCCCCCCCCTTGCCTATCGTCCAGCCTGCTGGTTCCTCTGCCAGCTGCCGCTGCACCAACACCACCGAGGTGGAGGTGTCAGGTCCTCCAGCTCAGCGGAGGGGCAGGACAGGGGCGCCACCTGTCTTGCATCATTACTATTATGTAAATTGAATTTGCTTCACATATATCATTGGGAACTGTCAATGATAAAGTAGAGTCATGGTCACAAACATGAGCTTTAGAGTTACTTAGGCTTCAGTCAAACCTTTGGAACTTAGTATCTATATAATCTCGGGCAGGTTAATTAATTACCTTAACCTTCAGCATCTTTGCCTATAAAATGAGGATAATATGTCTACTTTACAATGTTGCAATAAAGATTTTAAAAAGTAACAATATGAAGAATTTAGAAAAAAAGTAAGTGGGGTACACTAAATGTTCATCAATAAGTTGCAATGCTCTATTAAAAATTAAAAATATTTGGCATTTTAAAATTTGTGTTTAATTACAGAAACTTACTACAATTGATTTAGGAGAAATAGCTCACGGAAACTTGTTTGGGTGGAGTCATTATCCTGTCTACCTGAAACTTTTTGGAAAGCAAGTCTAAAACACAAAAAAGAAGAAATAGAAAGTTAGCAGGCATTCTGGAAAGTGGAAATAAACTTCTTTCTGCCTCCCCAAATCAGTCTTAACATTAATGTTGAACCCACACTATGCTACTTAATAGGATTAATGGATAACCGAAAGAAGAAATGGATAAATTGAGACTCTCTGAAAACAGTCCCAGTGATTCAGGCCCCTTTCTGCATCCCTGCAGGGCATAAGGTGAGACTGTGGGTCTGAAGAGGGTCCAAAGAGCAGACCCAGAATCTGCAGAGCAGTAGTAAGCAAGGTATTGTTAATGTCGATGACAATTAATGTATCTTGAGTGCTGTGTGGTACTAGACAAGGTTTCAAGTGCTTTACAGACAGATATTAGCTGGTTACTTCTCCTTAACCCACTATAAGCAGGTACTATTATTATCCTGATTATCTTGTAGGAGCTAATTAAAGCAAGGAGAGGGTAAGAAATGTGCCCAAATGTACCTGCTAGTAAACAGTGTTCTGTTTCTTGAAGATGAGAGAAAATATTCAGGTTCAGAATCCCCAGGCTCCTGCCAGGTGGTATAGATTCCTTTCCTCAGATATCTGTGCATTCCCTGGAGAAGTGCAACCCAAGTGCTCAAAATCCCCAGAAAAGTGTGTCCAGGGAGGCTGCACGATTACTCCCTGGAGAAAGAAGAATGTGTCTCCCTGTGTCCTTGCAAAAATGACTGTCATTGCTTTCCCGAAGCTGAGGCCACCTGGACAGCTTCTATCCTCTGAAATTTCTAAGGCTGGAGGTTGTTAGATACACCCGGAGAGAAAAAACAAAACAAGTGTTCATTTCTAAGTGTTTCTGTTTTTAACATAAGCTAAGATTCCCTTAGTAAATGGGTAAGAGCTGTGAGCCATTATATGATGTTTTTATGTGAAAAAGATTTCAAACTTTCCTTCCCATGGTTTTCCAGTTTCTATTTCTCAACAAATGCTATCTTTTTATTTACCCCTGTCTCAACTGCTGGAAATGTGTACAGACTAAATCCATTATGAGAAAAGACCCCATGTTTCTTATAATCAGTGAGAATCCAGAAGAAAGGGCAATGGTACGAATTTTATATTCATACACATACATAGTCACACATATACACATGGAAATGTTCTGCCATAAACTTCCTTTTCTTAATGGCTTAGAAATTTCATGTTTTTGTTCTCCCGCCTTCCCTTTATGGCCCATTCGACATGCTTCTATTTCTCAAAACTAATCTCTCAATCCGATTTACCAAGTGCTATTTGTCCTAGATTATCACATTTCCCCCCTATTATTGTAGAATGTATAAGATAAAAAAATGTCTGTCTTATTAATGCCAATCAAATTTTGCAGCATGACTTTAAAATATTATTACCTAGCAGATAACATAGAATCTAGCACAAAATGGTGAATGTTGAATGATAGCTAAAATATCTCATCGGATTTTGTGTCCTATGGAGAGGGAGGGACAAAGGGGCTGAAGGACACGTACCGCCCTAGAAGTTACTATTGTGCAAAAGGATAAAAGTTGTATTATTTCTTTAAGTCAAAATTTGAAAATTTGGCAATAAGGAAATTAAACTTATATTCACAGTAATTTAAAGTCACATTAAGACTACATGGGACTAATTAAAGTTCTAAAAAATTAGATTTTTTTTTTGAGACTCACTGCAAAAAATTCATGTAAGAAGAGCTTGCTCTGGAACCTTTGCTACAGTTTTTATAATCGATAGTTATATGAAGGTAAGATAAAAAAATTCATCTTACCTACTGTAAATTTTAGTAATATGGTTCTACAAAGACACTATTTTGTCTTATAATCCAAAACTTATAATTCAGTTTCAATAATAGTATTTTCTACTATAATACTAGATAACTGATATGAAGCATAGAATCTCTTAAATGGAACTTGGAATCTTAGTCTATTATCCCCACATCTCATGCATTCCCTGTATATTTTCTCAACTTTTATTTTTTATTTTTTAAAATTTATTTATTTATTTTTTGAGACAGAGTATACTTTCACTCTGTTGCCCAGGCTAGAGTACCATGGCTTCAGCCTAGCTCACAACACCCTCAAACTCCTGGCCTCAAGTGAGCCTCCTGCCTCAGCCTCCCAAGTAGCTGGGACTATTGGCACCTGTCACAATGCCTGGCTAAGTTATCTGTTTTTAGTAGAGCAGGGTCTGTTCTTGCTCAGGCTGGTCTTAAACTCCCAAACTCTAGCCTATCAGCTCAGCCTCCCAGAGAGCTAGGATTACAGGTGTGAACAACCATGCTTGACCCTAATATTTATTCTTTAATTCACTAATGGTAATTGTGTGTATTTATAGAGTATTGTGCAATGCTTTGACCTGTACCTGCATTGTGAAAAGATTCAATCAACCTAATTAACATATACAACACCTCACCAACTTATCACTTTTTTATGTTTGGTGATAGGATTATAAATTTATTCTTGCAGAAATTTTGAAATATACAATATATCATTATTAACTGTGACCATCATTCAGCACAATAGATCATTAAAACTTATTCCTCCAATCTGAAACTTTGATCAACATCTTCCCTTTCTCTATCCAAACCCCTGCCTGCCAGCCTCTCGTAACTGCTGTTCTACCATCTGTTTCTATGAGATTGACTTTTTAAAATTTCATACGTAAGTGAGACCATATAATATTCTGTCTTTTGGGACAATGTGGATGGAACTCAAAGACATTATGCTGAATGAAATAAGGGACGCTACACTTTTGTTTATATTATCAGCTTCTCTCTTGTGATGTTGTCATTTTGAATGCTCTATTTAACTGGGGTGCATTTCTGAATTTTGTGAGAATCACCTTCCTTATGCCATATTTTTTCCTGTTGAAAATTTATCTTCTTTTCCCACATTGCATGTGGGTTCTTATAATCCCTTGACCTAGCTTTTATTTTTGTTTTTTTTGGTACAAGATATTTTTATGTTCCATTCCAAAGGTATTTATTTCTTTGGAAAGACAAAATTATTTTTTTCAATCGTCACTATTTCTAGTAGAATTTGATGAATTTGGTCACTAGCCTGCATTTCATCTTAGGACAGTATCTTAGTTCTCAGAAGTAAGGACTTTCATTCAAACTGTGAAAGCAAAAGAAACCTATTTTCCTGGAAGCCTCTGAAATCTAACTCTAAACACCTTCAGTGTGCAGGAGTTATTAATCTGGTGGTTTCCCTCAACTTAGAGTCTAAATTGCTCATGGCTGATTGTGTCAGGACCTCATCATCTCTCTCAATGTTTCTATCTAGTCCTTTTCTTTTAACAACAGCTTCTTATTTGTTGCTCTCTCTCAGACACAATCTTTTCAGTCTTCAGAGTTTCTATTCCCATCCTGCTTGTCACTTATCTCAGCAGGCAGAAATAGTCCTTCCTGGTTGACATTATTTGCCATCTCTAGACTCTTCCTGAGACCCCAGAGCCATCCTGGAGAGCAGTCCTGGCACTGGGGCATGGCTAAGTGGTACAGTGGTCATAAAGCTGAGTGGTCTGTCGTGACTTTCTGCAAAGAATAAGCAAAGGTTTTATTAGAGTATATCAACTTGATATACTCTAATAAAGGGCAGTAAAATTTTTGATTCATCTTGAAAACCTAAAGTGAAAATCTATACCCCGGCAAAACAATCTATTACCATAACTTCTGTAACTCATGTTTAGGAATAGCTCATCCTTTCTTAATCTGATTATATCACATTACTTACCTCTACCAAGCATTACCCTTGCTCTGAACAAATCCTTTTTTATGGCTCTTTGTTTCCATTTCTCAGCAACCTCATATCCTACACACAAACACACAGATATGTAGACACACACACACACACACCCCATCCTATTTTCCAATTTGTCAAAAAGCTATGCACTATTCAATTCAGTCTGCACTGTGCCTGTACGGTGAATCGTGGACAACACTACCAAATTGCCAAAAACCCACAGTCTCTTTTTCATAACCCCAGTGCACCAGCTCTGATATGACAAGCCAGTCCTCCTACACTACATTCTAAGGGCTTGTTAGATTTAAGAAAACAGTCTAAACTTATTTAAACAGAGATTTTGTATGTTTGTCTTTCAAACACTACCTGGCAGGGAAAATTGAGGTAGTCCATGCAGATATTTTCTGTGATTACTGCGCACCTATAAAATACATTGTCAATGTGCATGAAAGAAACTCACTCTCCTTCTCCTCCCTGGCAATTAGTGATCGCCACTTCACTAATTAGTCACACTTCCTGAGACCACTCGAGAAGCAAGCAGAGAGAGGGTGCAGGAACAGGGTGGATTTTATTTTCCCACAGGAGCACCTGGATTTCTGAGGAAGTGGAAGCAGTTCTGACATCCCCTGTTCGGCCCCCATGGAGCCAGCTGCAATGCCAGTGTCCAGCGGCGGGAGAACTGGGGCCTTCCCGGACTGTGTTGTCAGCTGTTTCAGCCTATTTGATCCACCAGGGGATTCTTTTTTGCTTAAATTGGCTATTGTCCTAAAGCTCTAATTGATACCTGGCCTTAGAACCACAAAACAAAATAAAGTAATCACAATGAGTAGCCCATCCTGACTTGTTACACAGCACTAGTGGCCTCTTTTCCTCCTCGAACTTATTATCCTCTCATTTCTTCAACATCATATAATTCCTCTTGCATCTCTTTTCAGCTGAATGAAAACTTGCTAAAATCTTCTTGAAAGTGTATGTGTACTATGGCAGGAAATGGTTATGTAACTTTGTATCTTGTAGCAGGAATTGAAAATATAAAGCTATTAGGATTAAGACAAGGGGGGCAAAGCAAGATGGCTGACTGGAAGCAGCTTCCGAAAAAGGCTCCTATCCAAAAGGGAGGATAACCTCTCAAAACTGCACAATTGAGCTGAATCCTGGGAACCCAGCCAAGAGAAAGAAGTGATTTCTGTGGATAACCTCGGCTGAGAGTGCCTGCAGCCCCAAGAAGGCATGCCTCAGGTACAGAATTCATCTGAAAGGAAGAGTGCCCGTCCCCTCCCCCAAGAAACCTCTGAGTTTCTTGCTTTTCTGTTTTCTTTCTTTTTTTATTCTTTTCTTTTGCTCCTAAGAGTTTTCTGCAGACAGGCGGTGAACTGTGAACCTCTTGTCTCACCCCACGGAAGATCGCTGTGGGAAGTGAGGAGTGCTTCCCCTGAGCACCCCGGTGTGACTCTGGGAA
>CAUYRH010109496.1:0-27131 GCA_963574655.1 Perodicticus potto | reverse complement strand
CCTTCGCCTCTGGGGACAGGCCACCCTCCAGTGGTCACCCTTGCATTCTGGACAGGGGCCAGGTGGCTTGCCCAGCCAGTGGTATTGCTGGGGGCAATCTTCTCTGGAGTGGCCAGTCTGACCACATTGGAAGCACTTGTTTTTCGCTCCTCTGTTTTCCCTCTGCCCCTGAAGGTTGCTCGTTTGTCAGGGTGCCATTACTAGAGCTGTTACATAGACGGGGTTTCACTCTTGCTCACTCTTGAACTCCTGAGCTCAAGCAATCCACCTACCTTAGCCTCCCAGGTGTGAGCCAGCATCAGTAGATACTATTTTCAGTTTATAAGTCAACAAATTGCTTTAAAATGTCTGAAGGTAACTAGCCACTGGAAGAATTAAAGATAGTAATATCACAATAATTGGTGGGCAGTTGGGTGATTGGTGGAGGAAACTCAGAAAGTTTTATAGTAGAAGTACAAAACCTCATACAGACACCATCTAGGGTTGACAGAACCGGAAGCAGAGCGCTTGGTATATTATTCAACACTGCTTTACTGGCAGTTAGAACGAGTTCCAAAAACGGAACCTGGCGCTACTTTCTGAGAATAGGAATGGAGGTGGCTAGGGGAATATTTTAATAATCTCTACTATTAGAATTTTGTTTTACCATGTGAATATATTACTTTTACTATTAAAGTTTTTATTGTTAGATTCCAGAGTATATTAAGCACCCGATAATGAAAGTAAGGCTTAAAAAATGCACAAGTAATATGTGGTTGACTGCTATTCAGTGTTTTCATCTTCTTTGTGGGAAGACACATTTCTCTTTGGTCAGCATGTAGAGCATTCGGAAAAGCTGTAACATGCAAGAGCAGATGAGACCCATGGCCTACCCGACTGTGTAAGCAAGCATTCCTTTCCCCTTCCTCCCAATCTTTTCCACATTTCCCCTCCAGGTCCCATCGTTTTCCCAAGAAAGAGAGGGACATATGACTAGGTTAATAAACGGATATTGAAAGGCATCTTAATACAGTCTAAGGTAAAATAATAATGAGTGGAAATTGTGATGCCAGTGTGCTTGTACCTTGAGTGGGAATATTGAATTAACACAACCTGTGAGTAGAAAAAATGAGGCCTTGGAAATTCTGACAAATTCCGCTAGACATTCACAGTTGTAGCTTTTGCTTACACATCACTCATCCATGTCCAGTAATGGAATTTAGCTGTAAAGTATACCTATGAATCAAGGTAGAATGTCTGATCAGACCACCTTATTTTGTGTTTCCATTTTCCAGAGCTGTGCTTTAATATATTTTATTTCTGTTCCAAGATACAGTTAATAATAATATGTGTGGCACCCAGCTTAGTGTCCAATATCTGTAGTATCTTTTTAATAAATGCATTGAACGAGTGAATGTACATGTGACCCAGAAATATTAGAAAATCGGTGAATTCTTTTTTGTTGTTGTTGTTGTTGTTGTTGCAGTTTGGCCGGGGCCTGGTTCAAACCCGCCACCCTCGATATATGGGGCTGGCGCCCTACTCACTGAGCCACAGGTGCCGCCCCTAAATCGGTGAATTCTTAAAGTACTTCATTATAACATTGCTTGCATATTCACCCAGAATGGCCAATTTAGGGAATAAAATTAGACATGTACACTTTTATAGATAGATTTTTAAAGTAATGATAGCAATCACTTCTTATATAGGAAACTGGGCTTTTTGTACTTAGTTTTAGAAGGAACTGGCCCATTCATATATTTATTGGTTTGGAGGTGGGGGGGGGAAGACTATCCTGGGCTGATGGAGGTTTAATTAAAATTAGGTTTGGCTCATTTGAATTAATGCCAGTAGCAGACTTGTTAATGAGGTGCTAAATGATCACCTTTAAGGATCCCAGGTAACTGTCACAAACTAATTTAGGAGAACTGTGACAAAAAAAAAAAAAAGGCATGCCAGGATTCCTTTGCTGAGGGGTTAAAAACTGTTGAAAAAACAAAGTCTTGGGGGGTGTGGACAGAGTCATAAAGAGAGACTTTTCTTGCCTTGTCTATAGCTTTCCGAACTCAGGAATTTTGGGTATCCCACTTTTTTCCTTAATATTTTGGTTTAAAGTAATTTATTTTATGATTAGGAATTCATCTAAGTAAAAATTAAGTTTTCTTGTGAACACATTTTTTTTTTGCAGTTTTTGGCCTAGGCCAGGTTTGAAACTGCCACCACCAGTATATGGGGCTGGCGCCCTACTCCTTGAGCCACAGGTGCTGCCTGAACACACTTTTTTTTTTTTTTTTTTTTAAACTCGTCGGAGTCAGAAAGGATCCTTCCTGTTTTATAACTTGCTGCCTAGGGCTTCGTTGTTAAAAAAAGTATTTATTTCAGCACTTGTTAAGCATTTATCAAGTAACTACTCTGTATTCAGTGATGGATATGCCTGGTGAAAGAAGTAGAGTTGGACAATACATGATCCTTGCCTTTAGAAAAACTTCCAGTCTAGTGGTGGGGTAAGAATCCTGGCAAGAACCTCAGAGACACAGGTAAATTCTTCCTTTGCTCAATTTCCTCCTTCTCTCTTTCTGACAGCTCCTTTACTCATTCCCTAAAAACCTTAAGCTTCCTTAAAGTCAGCTAATTATCTGAAGCAAACTCAGACCTTAGATTTCTTATCAATCTTTCTATGTAAGGTGAATTTTTCTCACTGAGTAGGGGACTGTCACTCTAAGAAATTAGGAGCAAGTGGAGAAAAAGGAAAGAGTTTCCTCTTGTAAAGTAGCTTCCTCATTATCTAGCACAAAAGGGCTTTTGACTAATGACTTAGGCTTTTAAAATCAGCAAGTGGCCACTTTACAGCTTGAGCTCACAAGTGGTACAAGTTTTCTCAGTATTTTGTCTCCACCTAGAATGTAGCTTTCCTAACTTTGGAAGTTGCGTTTATGATATTTACCATTTTCATTAAACAGACTGTTATCTATTTCTAATTTTCTGATTTCTGGTCTGCTGATTTTTTAAATAACAGCTAAGTTTAGTAATGTGAGTTATCAGCCCAAAAAATGTAAGCCTTTTTGGGAATTTACTCACCTGCTTCTTCTCCATGGAGTAGTCACTCCTTTCACCTCACTTTCTGCTTCAGAAATCTTCCCCTACTCCTGAGATTTCTTCCAAATCCAAATGCTAATAAATGTTTCGTGCAACCAGAGCAGTCTCTCCTTTTGTGTCTTATGTCAAAGTTAGTTTAAAGCTGGCTATTAAGAGGCTCACAGGTAGCAGGCTAGAAGCTAACCTTTGAACAAATGTAGACTTGTTTGTTAAGCAGAATATTGTTCTTCACATAAAGCAATGCAGAGTTTGAGTATATTCTCTTGCTATAGGAAATAGACTGTATAGGAGCCCTGAACCAGATGTCTCTCATTTTGGAGATGTGGTAAGATGATATAAGGAAACAAAACTCTTAAAGTACTGTGAATCAGGTTTTGTTTTCATTATTAAAAATTAAGTAGGTGGGGTGACACCTGTAGCTCATCGAGTAGGGCGCCGGCCCCATATACGGAAGATGGCGGGTTTAAACCCAGCTTCGGCCGAACTGCAAAACAGAAAAATAGCCGGGCGTTGTGGTGGGCGCCTGTGGTCTCAGCTACCTGGGAGGCTGAGGCAAGAGAATCGCCTAAGCCCAGGAGTTGGAGGCTGCTGTGAGCTGTGTGACACCACGGCATTCTACCGAGGGTGATAAAGTGAGACTTTGTCTCTACAAAAAAAAAAGAAGTAGGTGAATTACCTTAGCTTTATTTCATAGTAAATTTTCTTTTAACAATTTTTCTCCATGGTTTGACATTGTTCGGTTACTGTTGAGCTGAGACTTAGGACCCTTACTTCAGCCTTTTCTTCTCATCACTTCTGATTTGTGAACTTTATTTTTATATCTTTTTGAAACAATCTCAACCTGTCACCCTGGGTAGAGTACAATGGCATCATAGCTCACAGCAACCTCCAACTCTTAGGCTTAAGTGATCCGTCTCAGTTTTTGTATTTTTAGTAGAGACAGGGTCTTGCTTTTTGCTCAGGCTAGTCTCAAACCCGTAAGCTCAAGCTATCCACCTACCTCAGCCTCCCAGACTGCTGGGATTATAGAAGTGAGCCACCACACCTGGCCTAATTTGTGAACTTTAAAGGCCAGTATTTATTGTTTGTTGAAAAATAATTCTGTCGTAACTTTCTAAACCTTAACATGATAGGGATTGTTTTTTTCCCCCTACAATTATTTCTGGTGGCTTTGTTTATGATTAAGTCTAGGATTCTTGGATCCTAGTTCTTCTTCTTTTTTTTTTTTTTTTTTTGAGACAGAGTCTCCCTTTGTTACCTACTAAGGATAGGCGTCATGACGTCATGACGTCATAGCTCACAGCAACCTCATACTCTTGGGCTCAAGCGATTCTCTTGCCTCAGCCTCCCAGGTAGCTGGGACTACAGGTGCCCACTGCAACACCCAGCTATTTTTACAGAGACAAAGTCTCACTCTAGCTCAGGCTGTTCTCAAACTGGTGAGCTCAAGCAATCCACTTGCCTTGGCCTCCCAGAGTGGGAGGCATGAGCCACCCATTACAGGCATGAGCCACTGTGCCCAGCTAATCTTAGCTGTTCTTTACCTTCAGAAGTTTGTTGTTATTTAGATACTTAATATATACTCGTATAAATTAGTGACAAGATAGATGGACTCTGTTTTTAATTAAGAACCAGATACTTTTTTTTTTTTTTTTTTTTTGAGACAGAGTCTTACGATGTTGCCCTCAGTAGAGTGCCATGGCATCACAGTTCACAGCAACCTCAACCTTAAACCTTAAACCTCTGGGCTTAAACAATTCTCTTGCCTCAGCCTCCCAAGTAGCTGGGACTATAGGCACCTGCCACAATTCCTGGCTATTTTTTGAAGACAAGGTTTTGCTCTGGCTCAGGCTGATCTTGAACTGTGACCTTAGGCAATCCACCCGCCTCGACCTCCCAAGTGCTAGGATTACAGGTGTGAGCCACCGTGCCCAGCCAAGAACCAGACACCTTTTGAACAGATTGGAGAGCTTTCCAAAAAGAACTGATTTTTTAGAAACGGTCACCCATGGTCTAATTATCTAAATATTTGATTTGTGTCCACCACATTGCCATCTACTTCGGCAGTAGAGTGAGATATTAAAGAAAAACTTATTCCTGACACTTGTTAAAGATGGTAAGGCAGACTTTATTCAAGGGGGTTGTGGGGGCAAATATAGGGACCACTGCAACGGGGTCTTCCACAGGGGGAGAGAGGTTGGGGTCAACTCTGACTTCAATGAGGACAAGTGAGGATTCACAGCCAAGGACCAGGGTGTGGGTCAGTGGATGGAAAGTTGCTAGGAGGAGACATCAAGACTAAGAGGGCCAGGGTGACAAGACATCAAGAGTGGTCAGATGGGGGATTTTCTCTAAATGACTTAGTAGGATTCTTGCTCAAATTGGATTTCACAAGGGTAGAGAGGGAAACCCATCAAAAAGGACTCAGAGGACTCAAGTTTGGGCATAGGAGTCTTTGTCAGAGGTTCAGCAGGATCTCATTAAGGTATACTTTTTTTTAACTCAAGACAGAGTCTCATTTTATCGCTCTTGGTAGAGTGCCATGATGTCATAGCTCACAACAACCTCCAACTTCTGGGCTTAGGTGATTGTTTTGCCTCAGCCTCCTAAGTAGCTGGGACTATAAACGCCCAGCTATTTTTTTGTTGCAGTTTGGCCGGGGCCAGGTTTGAACCCACCACCCTCCGTATATGGGGCTGGCGCCCTACTTACTGAGCCACAGGCACCGCCCCATTAAGGCATACTCTTTTAAGCCCCTGTTCTCACATTTTGTCCTTGGACTGCCTGCATCAGAGGTACTTTAGTACAGTGGTTCTTAATCTTGCTCACACACAGGAAAGTTTAAAAAATAGTGCCAGTGTGGGTGGCGCCTGTGTCTCAAAGGAGTAGGGCACCAGCCCCATATGCTGGAGGTGGCGAGTTCAAACCCAGCCCCTGCCAAAAACTGCAAAAAAAAAAAAAAATTAGTGCATGTGTTAGAGACCCTCTGCAGTGCCGTTGAATATCTGGAGGTGGGGCCAGCATGGCACAGTGTTAGTTAGAAGCATCCCAGATGTTTGTAAGGTACGTTTTAGGTTCAGCACTGCTGTTGTGAGGCTTGATAAAAATGGGTTCTGGTCTTTTCCACCCAGACCACTGAGTCATAGTGGACAAGGCCCTAGAACAGCAGTTCTCAACCTGTGGGTCGCAACCCACAGGAACTGTATTAGAGGGCCACGGCATTAGGAAGGTTGGGATAGTCTACTGCCCCAGAATATACATTTTAAAGAACACCTCAGTCAAAAATGCAAACTAGAGAGGGCTACTTTTTGTTTTGTTTTGTTTTTTTTAGCTTTATTTACATTAAGAAAACTGAAAGCAACTCACCTGATTGGTGGTAATTAAAGAAAGGAAAAGAAATTAGAAAATAAGATACAGTGTCTCCTTCTTTTTCTTTTTTTCAGGATTACAGAAAAGCTTTTATTAAAAGCCTGGGGCTGGCCAGGTGCTGTAGCTCACACTTGTAATCCTAGCACTCTGGGAGGTAGAGGCAGGTGGATCCCCTGAGCTCAGGAGTTCAAGACCAATCAATAGAAAAACTAGCTGGGCTTTGTGGTGGGTGCCTGTAGTTCTAGCTACTTGGGAGGCTGAGGCAAGAGGATTACTTGAGTACCAGAGTTTAAGTGAGCTTTAACACCACCGTACTCTAGTTTGGGGCAACAGAGTGAGACACTGTCTTTGAAAAAATAAACAAAAAGAAAAAAACCCACCCAGGGCTGAGGAGGTGGAAGATTTAGTCCTGTTGCTTGGTTCAGAGGCCACAGTCCTGGAGCACAGCTCCCAGGGATGGATATGTAGGGTGCTAGAAGAATGGCCCAGCCACTGTCATGTCAGCGCCAGCCCTGGTCTGATTCCTCTGGGGGAGTCCTGTTGGCCACATGCCCTGGGACACGTCCACATACAAGCTGGGGTCCATGGGCTGGAGCGCATCTGTTACCAGATGAAAAGGGTCTAGCCACCTGTCACTGACAGCCAATATGCAGAGACGGGATAGGTCCACCAACTTCGTTAGAAGGCTGGGATTCCGGAGAACAGTGAGAGTCGCCTTTCTAAGACTGTTCTGTTCTGGCTCGGCACCTGTGGCTCAGTGGGCTAAGGCGCCAGCCATGTACACCTGAGCTGGCGGGTTCGAATCCAGTCCGGGCCCGCCAAACAACAATGACGGCTGCAACCAAAAAATGGCCGGGCGTTGTGGCAGGCGCCTGCAGTCCCAGCTACTTGGGAGGCAGAGGCAAGAGACTCGCTTGAGCCCAGGAATTGGAGGTTGCTGTGAGCTGTGATGCCACGGCACTCTATCCAGAGTGACAGCTTGAGGCTCTGTCTCAAAAAAAAAAAAAAAATTAACTTTTTACACATGTAACCACATTGTTTTATACTCTTCAAATTAGATTGGGAAGTCTAGGCCAGATGCGCTGGCTCATGCCTGTAACCCTAGCACTTGGGAGGCCCAGGCAGGTGGATTGCCTGAGTTCATGGGTTCAAAATCAGCCTCAGCCAGAGCAAGACACCCCCCCACCCCTGTCTCTAAAAATAGCCTGGCGTTGTGGTGGGCACCTGAAGCTGAGGCAAGAGAATCGCTTGAGCCCAAGAGTTTGAGGTTGCTGTGAACAGTGATGTCACAGCACTCTACCGAGGGAGACAAAGTGACATTCTGTCTCATACAAACAAACAAATAAGTAAATAAATAAATAAATTGGGAAGTCTAGTATCAATTACACATCTTCAATTGAAATTAGTTATTTCAGATTCTTTGGTGTGCAAAAGTGTTTCAGACACATTAAATAACAATGATATCACCTACAGAATTCTAAAACAAAACTTATTTCTAAACTTAACACAAAGGTGTTACTTTAATGAGTTTCCTTTATCAGCTCCATGCTTTTTTTCCCTCCTCCAAGTACTTAACCAGCTGTTACAAAGCTCTGAACTAAGGGGTGAAAAGTACAGATCAACCATTGCAAGAGATTCTTGGGTCAAAGATTCAGGAACTTGATTTGGGCTATTGACTAGAGAGAGGGGGTCATTGGTCTATACAAGCCACAGGGTAACACACTGAGCTGATTCTCAGAGTTGGGGCCAGATTCCGTCATCAGAAAGAGGGAAGCGTTAAGACCAGGCTTTTCAACTCTGAGCTGGTTGCATAACTAAGTCCCAGGGACATCTTTCAACATCTTTCAAATGTCATCCTTACCCAATTTGTATCTTATCTGCTTTGAGCTTTTCACACCTGATTTAGGTAGGTAAAATTTTGTACCTCCTCTCTGGTTTGTCTTTAATATATTTCATTACTTTCTCAAACTCAACTAATTTCTTTAATGCCTAATTTTTTTAAATGTCTGCTGATGACTATAGTTCTGTACTCATTCTATCCATGAATGTGTAAAGTCCCAGTATTCTTACTCACTTGTTATCAATCATGGCCTGTCCCATCACATCTATTTACTGAAGTGTGTGGCCACTACTCTAAGCTGCAATGAGTAAGCAAGAGATGCCTCTCAGAGTCTTCGAGACCAAGCTAGTGGGACCTCATAGGGCTTGAAGGAGCAATATTTGGAGTGTGGCAGAGGATGACTCTAAGAGGATACAACAGTGGCCAGTGTGGTTTGGCCTGTTGAAGAATTGCTAGAGAGGACAGCCCAGTCTGCCCAGAAACAATGACCATAGGAATCTCAGCAGCTAACATGACTGAGCACACTTTAAGTGGTATTTTGTCCAGAAAACAGGAGCAATCAGGAAGGAGCTACCTTGTGTTTCTACCCTGGGAATTACTGTCTTCTTTGCATTTGGATCTCTCTATATTGGGGCTTCTATTCAACCTACCTTCTCTGCAGTGCCTTCCCTGGCCACCTCCCCCGAATAGCACCTGCCATTGTATTCACCCAGTTCTTCTCTATCCTGTTTTCCTGCTTGGTTATTTTCCATTGCTCACAAGAAACTGAACCACAGAATGGTAGAGCTGGTGACCAGGGCTTACCCCCACCCCCACATTATTACGGAGGAGGAAATGAGGTCAGGTTCAAGATGGTCTCAGGCCTTCTAGCCCTGGCAGCAGAGAGAGATTAGGTGGTGCTGGCGTGACTGAATCAGCTGTGCTCACTCTTGGCATTCATCCCATCCAGTGAACATGCCCTCAGGGCAGGCAGCCCTTTAAGCAGTGGAGAGAAGGTCAGAGTGACCTTCATTTTTTATTGTCTATTTGCCCTTTTCATCAAGTCTCCAAAAGAGCAGTAGGCTTCCTGCATCCCTAATCTCAGGAAGTTAAATTGTCCTGATATAGCAGAGCCCCTGGGATAGAAAAAGGGCCTATCTAAGTGCTAAGTATCCAGTGAGGGACTCTAACAACTCCTTGCTCTGGCAGTTGTGATTTCTTTACTTCCATTACAACCGCAAAAGATCCAAATAGGGAGTTGTTTAAATCATTAAAAATAATTTTTGTCAGAAAAGGATGCTGCATTTTGTCAAATGCCTTTTCTGCATCAGTTGAGAGGATAATATGGTATTTGTTCAGCATACCCTCTGGGCGAAGGGCTCACCTACAACTTGAACTTGACCTTAGAAATGGAAACAATGTAACCTAAACATTTGTGCCCTCATATTAATCTGAAATTAAGAAAACAAATTTTGAAGATAGATGACTGTAGGACTTTTTGGTAAGTAGTTTGGAAGGATTTTAAAGAACTGAGTGACAATGCTCTAATAAAATGCCTTTCATTTCTATGTGCTTATTATTTATATGCACAAGCTTTCTCAGCACTTACGTTTAAAAAACCAAAATGAAAATAAGATCACTGTTGAATTTCATTCTAATTAGGACTAATAAACGTGTATAATTGTATGAAGTAATTTTTAAAAACACTATCTCATTAAGATATATGGCTAATAAAAATCAACATTCATTATATAATTACATTATTTTGATCAATTGCGCACTAACAATGATAACATAAACTAGAAGAATTTTAAAAATGTAGCATCTTCTGCCTACATAAAAACATAATACATTTTTTATTGAAGACATATTTTTGTTGTTGCAAAGAAGTATCACAGGATGATCAATAAAATGCTTTTAGGCATAATACACATTACATTAGTGTAAAATTTTATGGGGGGAATGAGTAGAAATATAAATTAAAGAACACCAAAAAAATCTTGTAAAGTTTCTGACTACCGAAGAAGAATTTGTGTAACTTGTAGATGGACTACAATAAGAAGCAATCACTAGGGCATTGGGATTTCATTAGTTACATTTACAAAGGTAATATACACTTTTCTTTTAAAATTTCAATACCTGTGATATTCCAGAAGTAACAACACCAACTTAAAAAAAAGTAAGATATTAACCTAAAATATGCATGTGGAATGCAGTTGTGGGAATCCATAGATTTTGAAAGTTCTTTTAGGAGATATGTAAGCTACAATTTTGGAAGACCAATGTTCTTCAAGGATTAGAGCCATGAAGGGACCTTTTGGGGAGGGAATTGGACTTTTGGCTATGGCACTGAGGACCATAGTGAACAGTGCTCCAGGAGGACATTACCTCTTTGGGACATAGGTCTCACCTCCAAGGCTCGTCCCACCTCCAAGGGTGGGAGATTCTGAGACTCAGCCTCACCCACTTCTTGGGCACCTGGGAACTGTCCTGCCTGCTCTCATGCTTGCTTTCTCTTCCAGGTGGAAATGTGCAGCATCGGGATATGTTTTATCCTAAAATCAAACCATAGTATGTGTGGGCACTCCTACACACACACACACACACACACACACATGAATTCCAGATATCCCTGTGCCCCAAGGTCTCATCCAAGCCCAACGTTCACGCACAAACTACATGGTTCCCTTTCGGCCAGATGGTTCTACAGGTGACATGCTAGGTGGTAACTGGGACTCCCTCAGCCCACCCTTCCTCATCTCTGGGTCCCATGTCAGACAGAGGAAAGATCTCTTACCTCTTTTGTCTCTGAGGGCTGAAGGGGTTGGGGTGTAGGTGGCAGGGAGAGAAGGGAAACATTGGCTCTTTAAAACAGCCTGTGGGGGAGTTCAGGACCCAGAAGGGAGTGGCTATATTCTGTCAGGACTCACACTTCTGTCCCCACAGGACTGCATTTGTCCAGGCACAGGCCTTACCTGGAGCCCTCTATCTATAACTATTCCACTTTTTTTTTTTTGAGACAGAGCCTCAAGCTGTTGCCCTGGGGGATAGAGTGCTGTGGCATCACAGCTCACAGCCACCTCCAACTCCTGGACTCAAGCGGTTCTCCTGCCTCCACCTACCAAGTAGTTGGGATCACAGGTACCCGCCACAACGCCTGGCTATTTTTTGGTTGCAGCTGTTATTGTTGTTTGGCGGGCCTGGGCTGGATTCGAACCAGCCAGCTCAGGTGTATGTGGCTGGTGCCTTAGCTGCTTGAGCCACAGGCACCGAGCCTCTAACTGCTCCATTTTCAGCAGGCGAGATGTTCTCAGAGACAGGGAGTCGAGGGCCCCCTGAGATAGGAGAGCAGCCAGGGCGCCAGCACCCTTCTTATTTCCTCCCAGCCCCGCCTTTCCTGCTGACACTGGCCTGTGCTGCCTTTCATGGCTGTTTGACCTGCTTTCTGAGAGGGATTTGATTCTCGTGATTATTTATGTAAGCAAATAATCATGCTTATACAAATAAGAAAAGCAGCACTTCTGGACTTTCCAGGGGAAAAAAACTTTATCACTTGGCTTGCTTCTACACTGTTAATTTAGGACTCAGGATGTGGGCAAGACATGCTAAGAACTGGGAGGAGACGCTGACTGTGGCCCTTCACTCACGGACACCGGATGTTTGTGGGTGGCTCAGCAAGGCTGTTTAGGGGGTGTGGAATGGGTTGGAGAGATCTGTATAGAATACACAAGGACTTACCCTGCATCTCTGACCGGGGCATTTGTAACAACCACCCCAGCACCACCACCCCCCCCCGCGCGCTGTATTTGAAACCAGAAATAATGTCAAAAGTCGTTGTATCCTGCGCCTTCTGCTGCCCACAACCTAAGCCTATAGGATAAGCTACACCCTGCCTGCTACAGAATCTGAGACATCAAGTCGAGCTAGCGAGCATTTGCCTTCTGCTCCCCAGGTACCCAAGCTCTTGGTGGAAGCTGCTGGGTGCTATGGAGGTGAGCTGTGTTACCTACTGGAGGTGCAGACCAGTTGACTTCCCAGCCCATCAGAAAGACTTCCTTCTTCCAGCTGTATTTTGTGTACTTGGTCGGATCTGGGGAGGATTCTTGGCTTTCCCACTCGAAACACCTGACCCTTTCCAGTTAGTGGCAGGTCATTTCTCTTTCAGGCCCAAGACACATAGCACAGAGAAATGGGGAGTTGTCATCAGGAAGAGAATTTGGCTCCAAACGACTAATAGAACAGCCCCTATAGAGTCAATTTTAGTCTTTGGCTCAGATCCCATAGTTGGAACCAAAGCCTTCTGAACATTTTAATGGAGAAAATTAAAAATAATTGTACAAGTAATTCTTTCTGTAAAAACTCAAATGTTGTAAACAAAGCTAAAGTTCCTCTTGACAAGTCCTTTCCCTGCCCTACCCTTCTGTAAGTAACCACTGTGTTCAGCCAGGTCAGTACCCTTCTGCAGCTCTCTGCCTTTACAGACCATTAGAAGGACAAGGTTGTGCATCTTGGATGTGAACTGTATTTTCTTTTCCATAAATGCTACTGCTTTGTGCTTGTTCTGCAATTCTCCTTTTTCTAGCAATTATTTGCCTGGATAACCTTCTATTTCAGTAACATTACCTTTCTTTTTAACTTACCACAGTTTATTTCACCTTTGCCCTACTCACGGATATTTAGGTTATTTCCAGCTGATTTTGTTAAATATTTATAAACAATGTACTAGTAGATATTCTTGAAATTATTTCCTTAGGGAAGGCACCAAATAGTGAAATTTCTGAGCCATACAGCATGCTTTTTAACAAAGTAGACATTGCCAATTTTCTCTCTAAACTAGCTGTGCTCATTTTCCCGTAGATAGGTGATTGGAATCTGGGTTTCTTTCAAAGCTCGAGATGGCTTCACTGTCTATCATTCTTTCTGGCATATCTTTCCTCTTGGACCTGAGAGGAGTGAGTGGAGGGGACAGTGTCACAGATGGGGTTCATAGGTATTTCTGCTTTCTTTCCAGACCACCTGCCTGCCTGTGACCAGCTCTATTCTGCAGAATAGGTGCCACTTGGGTGACTGTTCCTATTGTCCATGACATCTTTTTGTTTTATTTTGTTTTGGTTTTGAAACAGGGTCGCACTCTGTTGCCTAGGCTAGCGTGCCATGGCACCAGCCTAGTTCAGAGCAACCTCAAACTCCTGGGCTCAAGTGATCCTCCTGCCTTAGCCTCCCAAGTAGCTGGGACTATAGGCACCCACCAAAATGCCTGGCTACTTTTTCTACTTTTGTTAGAGATGGGGGTCTCACTCTTGCTCAGGCTGGTTTTGAACTTATGAGCTCAAGCAGTCCACCTGCCTTGGGCTCCCAGAGTGCTAGGATTACAGGTGTGACCCACTGAACTACAGTTATGAAGCAGACAGAGATCAGAGAGGGACTCTGCTGTCCTCTGCCCTGGCTTGGAGAGCAGCAAAGGAGAAGGGAGTATGGGCAGTGAGCTGCTAAGGACCGGCACATTTCAGAAATTGTTTTTCCACAATAAGGTGTATGATTATCTTTCCTTTGGACAAACGTTTTAAAAATTATTATTTTATTTCTGAGTAGGTAATATAATTACATGATTCAAAAATCAAACTATATAAAATACATATGTAGAAATGTCTTGCTTCTGTTCCTATTCCCATATATTTTACTCTTCAGTCCCCCACAACTACTTTATTTCTTAGGCATCCTCCAGAATTTCAAATCAATTATAATAATAGTGGAATGTATTGCCTTTTCCTCTTTGACCTTTATTGCTTAAAAGTTAGCACTCCATAAACATGATTTGAATCTTGCTCTTTTTCAGTTATCAGCACATCTTGGAGAGGAATCTGTGCTGGTGCAGAGTGTATGTTCTCTCTTTTTAAATAGCTGCATAGTAGTCCATATCCCATAATTCATTTAGTCAGTCTCCTGTTGATAGACACTTGGGGTTATTTATAATTTTTCCTGTTACAAGTGCTGTAGTGAGTAAGTTTGATCTTTTATTATTTGTGATTTCATATGGGTTACATCTATCTGTGGTATAAATCCCCAGAAGTGAAATTGCTAGGCCAAAGCAGAAGTGCACCTTTTTAAATTTTATTATTCTTATTTTTTTGAGGCAGATTCTCACTCTGTTGCCCAGGCTAGAATGCCCTGGAGTGCCATGTCATCAGCCTAGCTCACAGCAACTTCAAACTCCTGGGCTCAAGCTATCCTCCTGCCTTAGTCTCCTGAGTAGCTGGGACTACAGACACCTGACACAATGCCTGGCTAATTTTTCTATTTTTAGTAGAGATGGGGTCTCACTCTTGCTCAGGCTGGTCTTGAACTCCCAAGCTCAAGGGATCCTCTTGCCTCAGCCTCCCAGAGTGCTAGAATTGCAGTTGTGAGCTGTTGTGCCTGGCTGGGAAGTGCGCTTATGATTTTCATAGTTGTCATCACATTTTCCTCTGCAGAGGTTATGTCACTTTATACTTCCAGGTGTAAAGCTCAACAGTGGTGTTTCCCCACAGTTTCACCAACATGGTGTGTGTTAAACCTTTGATTTTTGTCAATCTGGTAGGAGAATATTTGTATCTGGTGCTTTTAATTTGACTTTCTTATTACCAGGGATGTTTAAAATATTTTTACTCTATCCAAACTCTAAAGGTATTCCCTTTTCTATTACAACTTGTTAATACCCCTTGCTTATTATTTGTTCGATTTCTTGTTTTTCCTAATGTTTTGAGGTAGCTCTTTATATGTTAAAGAAATGATCCCTTGCCCTGGGGCATCTTAGCTCACAGCAACCTCAAACTTTTGGGCTCTTGCCTCAGTCTCTCAAGTAGCTGAGACTACAGACACCCGCCACAATGCCCAGTAATTGCTTTTTTCAGAGACAGGGTCTCACTTTTTCTCAGGCCGATCTTGAACTCTTGAGCTCCAGCAATCACAGAGTGCTAGGATTATAGGCATTAGCCACTGCACCTGGCCTGCCCTGGTCTGTTCTCTGTGTTGTTTCTGGTGACGTGGTGACTTCATTGATCCTGAAATTTTATCTTTTACATCATTCATTCTTACACCCCCATACCTTTGTTCACCTTGGTCCCTCTATTTGGAGTACCCCTTCTTTTGTCTTCTATCCGGACAACTTCTGCTCATCCCTTTAGGCCTGACTTGTATGTCCCTCTCTTTGTCCCTCCATCCTTCTCAGCAGATGTCCTCACTCATTCCTGGCCACTCCTTTGGTATTTAATGTCCTCTTGTCACGTTGCCTTATTTTTGCTTACTCATATCTTCCTCTCCTATCTAACCAGAAACTTCTAACCTTTCTTGTCTCTGTACTCCTAGCCATACTATTTGAGCGACAATGGATAATCACTGGCACCTGTTACCACCAACCTTTGCCCCCTATAAAGCTTCAGCTGGTGCTATTTTCCAGATATGCACTGAACATACTTTGTTGAGAAACAGAAATAAAGGGAATGGGTCAGAAGGCTTGTCTTTGGGGGGCAGGGATATTCCTTGGTGTGTTGCAGCCCTCAGCAGTGAGCAACTCCAGCTCCCTGGGGAGAACACTCGTGACCCCATCTATCTTTACCTTCTGCTATCAAATCCAAGACAAGTCAATTATCAGGGTAGACAATTTTTTTTCCTGTGAAATTTATTTCAGAACCATTGAAAGAGTTCCAGCATTCATCCTCATTTATAAATATTCCCACTTAAATAATATGAGGTTATCTGTTTTCAGCCTTAGAAAAAGGACTGGATTTGAAGGTAGCACCCCAGTACACATTAAATTGATTCAATAGATATTAAAATTGACCCAGACATGGCGACTTCTTGGCCCTCTTGAATTAAATTAAATAGACCCATCAAATAAATAAATAAATTAACAGTTAAATGACTGCTCATCAGAAGTGGGGAACAAAGGACAGAGGATTTCTTTGAACCAAATGTGCCATGGTTTCTGTCAGGGCAGTTTCGAGGGGGTAGGAGAGGAGAGAGAGACCTGGCTTAGCAGAAGAGACCTAGGAAGAGAGAGCTGATCCTCCCGGCAGGTGGGCAGGAGCTCTCAGTCCTACCCCAAGGAAGGCATCTGGGCCTTGGGGTAGACAACAGCAAAGTCCAGCCTGCAGCAGGCTCAAAACCTTTCTAGTCCCTTTCTGCCAGCCCTGGGAGTGGAGTCCACACACTCAGCACATGTGGGCCTTCTGGGCATTGCTCTCTTCAGGAAGACAAGAATTGCACGGTGAAGTCGGTTATATCCTCGCCACCTTTGGTCTTTCCCAGGAAGACGGGCATGTTTTGCACTTGAGAGGTGCTGATGTACCAGTTGGGGAACTGGGCAGACTCAAACTCCACCTTGTTGTTGGTTTCTATCTTGTTGAAGACAAATCGCTTTTCCATCTTCCTCTTTGGGTAACTTTTGGGGTCCACACTCTGCAGCAAAAGAGAAAGCAGACTTTTTGTGAGGGAAGGGGCAAACATGCTATGGTAATGCTCTTCTCTGGGTCAGCTAGAGAGGAAATGGACACGCAGGCTGCAGGATCAGGAACCAGGCTCCCGCCTTATCTTTGGAGCTCCACCTTTTTGTGGGGTTGCTGAAAGAGCCCTTATTTTCTGAACTTAGTACAAAATTCCGGAGCATAATATTGGTGAGAATTTTTTTTTTTAAATGAAAATTAACCTAAAGCTTCTTATGTTTTATAGTTGCCAAGGGCTTCTGTTATATTTTTCTTTATGTTATGGCTCTGGCTAAAATAACATTAAGTTGGAAATGAAGCTTTTGCTGGGAAAGCTGGAGTTCATTGTGCTGGGAGGGGACAATATGGGGGTGATGACTGGTTTCCCAAAGTGTCGTCTATTAAACCAGAGCAACCCTAACAATGCATAATCTGCTGGGGTGGGAACAATGGCAGGACGTAATAACATCAACAAAATGATTTGATTTTCCACAGTGGGAGTGAAGCTTGCATGCATTTAAAAACTTACATTAAATTTTACTTATGTTGATGCAACATTGTTAAGTAGATTCCCTGATTTCGGAGGGTCAGTTGGGGACAGGGAGAAGTGATAGCTGGATGTTGAGAAGGGCTTCAGCCCCTGACACTCACCTCTAGCTGTAGGATGGGCTTCTCATCCTTCATCACGCAGGAAAGGTACAGATTCTTTTCCTTGAGGCCCAACGCCACAGGTATTTTGTCACTGTTTTCATCTCCGTGTACAAAGCTCATGGAGAACACCACTGAAGAAAAGAGGTGGGGTCTTGTGGTTAGGAACACGACAGTGCAGGGCCAGCCCAACCCCTGGACCTCATGGGCAGGACTTGTACAATTTAGAATCCTCGGTGGAAACCCACAGTGAGGCTCCTTTGGCCTGACAGAATGGATAACTTGGCTCCTTACAGATAATAGTGGGGTCAATTTGTTCTTTCAGGGGTCCCCCAGAAAAGGTTCCAGGGTTTCTTAGATCCTCATAGCAGTGGCAATGAAGAATAAAGGCAGGCCTAATTTTTTTCTTTTTTTTGAGACAGAGTCTCACTCTTTTGTGCAGGCTAGCATGCATATGGCATCAGCCTAGCTCACCTCAAACTTCTGGGTATAAGCAATCCTCCTGCCTCAGCCTCCTGAGCAGCTGAGACTACAGGCACCTACCACAACACCAACTAACTCTTCTATTTATAGTAGAGATGGGTTCTCACTCTTGCCTGGGCTGGTCTTGAACCCCTGAACTCAAGTTATCCTCCTCCTGTCATCTTCCCAGAGTGCTAGGATTATAGGCATGGGCCAATGTGCTTGGTTAAGAGCCTAATTTTTTTTTTTTTTTGTCTTGTAGAGACAGAGTCTTACTTTGTCGCCCTCGGTAGAGTGCCGTGGCGTCACACAGCTCACAGCAACCTCCAGCTTCTGGGCTTAGGCGATTCTCTTGCCTCAGCCTCCCGAGTAGCTGGGACTACAGGCGCCCGCCACAACACCTGGCTATTTTTTGATGCAGTTTGGCCGGGGCCGGGTTTGAACCCACCACCCTCGGTATATGGGGCCGGTGCCCTACTCGCTGAGCCACAGGCGCCGCCCAAGAGCCTAATTTTTAAGTGCTAAAGGAAACCATCTTGTTAGTGGCTGGCAGTGTGTCCATCTGCATAAGTAGAACAAGTTGATCAATGTGGGAAGCTAGGAAAGAGGTGAAGCTGAGCTGCTGCAAGAAAGCAGGCACCAGGGCTGTTTTAGGAACATAGATAGTTGGTGGGAAGAACTGGGAGAAAAGAAGCTCGGCTGGGAAAAGTAGGGCTATAGAGAGACACTCTATTTTGATCTTCCTGAGTCTCAGTGGTTTCAGTTGCAGGCCTTAAGGCCACTGACGCCACTCAGTTCTAAAGAAACAGGATTCTCTTGGCCTGGCTGAGAGCAGGACGCTATCCCCAGTGACACTGCCCTCCAGTGTTTCTGCTCCCTTGCCCACATCCCTGCAAGTGGGCTCCAGAAACAGTGGCACAGTGCCAAGCAGGTCTTCCCAGCTAATGATAAGCTCATCACACTGGAAACATTTGCCAGTTACAGCAGAAAGATATAAGTTTCTGCTGGTCAGTAAAATTTCCCCACAAGGCACCATCTGGGATTGGGCAGGAAGGATGCTGCGGAAAGAAGGCAGAGCTGGGTCTGGGGATGGGCACATTATCGCGTCACTGTTCTAGTTTCCACCTCAGCAACAGGGAGAAAGAACCCACAGGCAGTTAGAGCATGTCCATCAAATGGCCACATATCCTGGAAGTGTTGACATTGCTCTATGCCTCAGTGACTTGGCTGGATATGGCCCTGGCAAGGGCCCATATGGGCATATAGGCCTGGCTGTCTAATTTCTTGGAATTATACCTCTTGCTAAAAAGAGCACATACCTACACAATCAAACTAGTGTCATTTCTAGGACCCAAACAAAAGTGTATGCATTCTTTTTAATACATTTCTTTTCACTTAGGTTGATCACATACCCTAACATTCTACTTTGCTCAAAACATGGAGAATTAGCAAGCTGCCAGGAGGCCAGGAAGGGAAACCAAGAGGTCTCCATTACCTTGGTGGTTCTGATCCTGTCCCTGGAGGTGGACAGCTTTCAGCTGATATGCGCCAGACATCACCAGGCATTTTTGATGAGCGTCCTGGAGTGTGCAGTTCAGTGACCGTACAGGTGCATCACACACCAAGTCATCATCACATGGGTCAAAGATGGGTTCTGAAATGTGAAGCACATATGTTATTGAGGCATAAATCAGGTGGGCAGGCCTCGTGATGTGAGGTGGCAGAATTTGGTTTCTTGGAGGATATCTGAATAGGTACAGTCAGAGCCAGAGGATAACATTGGTGGGGAGGAATAGGGGTGGGGTGGGCGAGAACATTGTATCTGGCATCATAAGACATGGGTTCAAGCTTTAACTCTGTTAGTACTCATTGTGGACTAGCAACAGAGCCACCTATGTGAAATACTCATAACACACCAGCCCAGGCTTGTAGGGGACAATCAATGTAAGTGAAAGTACCCTGAGAATGGTGAGGCATTTGCAAATATCAATAGTTATCAAGGTCTTCTGTTAAGAATAGTTTCAACTAAAGAGATATTGATTTGGTTTCTAAGTTTCTTCATTTGCTTCTCATTGCTGGGCCTTCTACCTTTAAAGGGTTTCAGCTCTGGGGGAGTTTAGCTGACTGTTGACAGATAGCCTTTGAGAAGAACATAAGCAGAGATCTAGTCTCTTGTTCTCAGCTGTTGCTAAATACCTTCTTCAAAGATGAAGGGAAAGAAGGTGCTCAGGTCGCCATCCTGGAAGGCCTTTGGGCAGAGAACTGGCATGTTCCTTAGCTTCTCCATGGCCACGATGAGTGACACGACCTGCCTGAAACCCTTGTTGCAGTGCTGGTGGGAGACGTGTAGCTGGATGCCCCCATCTGTAGGGTAGAGATCCAGGTCCTGGAAGGAGCACTGTGGAGAAGACCAGGAGTGAGTGTGGTCCAGTGGTTCAGCCAGCAAGCTCTCGCTTCAACATCAGAGGGGCGGAAGGGGCCAAGTTCTTAATATAATCCTTATCTCTCTCAAGCCCAGAGTGGTTAAGTGGCTTTCCCAAAGGCACACGACAAGTTAGAGGCAAACCCTAAACTAGAATGTGGCCTTCTAGGACACCTTCTATTCTACTTTTTTTTAAGAATAAATCCCATTTCTACCTTGTTTATCTTTTTTATACATTCCCCACATACTTCATTCACTTATACCTTCTTAGGCTTTATATCTTTTAGTGTCACTAATACTCTAACAATATTATTTAATTTTTCATGACAGTGATGATCGTTACATTTTCTATTCACCTAGGCTTACTCAGCAACTTTTCCATTTTTCTTATTCAGAGCACTGTCTCATAGGCATTCTGTAAATCCTATGAAAGTGGGTACTATTTGTGAAATATGTTGTCACTTATCCCTTACCCGGAAAAACTCTCTATTACAGCTTAACTGAGGTTAAGCCCTCAGGCATTGATAATGGTTTAAAAGCTTGGAATACAAAGAAGAGACCTCTACGTTTGGGTTGGGCCCCATAGGAAAGCAGATGTCACAAAAAGAAGAAGAGACAACAGGAACATCACATGGCCCTCTGTAGGGATGAATCTGAAAAATGACCCTTTGCTGGCAGGAACTTAGCTATGACTGAAGGTATTTCAGAACTTAAGGTTCCAGGGTGCCAGCATCTCAGAGATTATGTAGTTCATGCCCCTTGGTTTTTAGATGAGTTCCAAAGGGTGAAATGACTTGTACAAGGTTAAACAACAAGTGTTTTTTTAAATTGCAGTGCATCTTTTGTTTATCTCTTCTATGTCTTCTTGTCATAAGCTCCACCTCATGGAATATATGTCTACTATCAAGAGGGTAGACATATATTAATCAAAGCCATCTTCTCTGGTTTTAGAGTTTAACTCAAGTCATTAGCTTAGGCTTTACCCATAGCCTAAAAGGAAAAATCAGATTTGTGTTGAAGACTTGGCTGACTTCCTAGCATGCAATAACAAATATCATCATCATGCCCTGTTGCCCTCACCAAGCATAGCCGCCCTCACCTAGGTTAATGAGTGACTAGGGTGTTGTAAAGGCCAGGTTAGCATGTGATGTAGCCTGTATCTGTCTCCCTGGAAGAGGTGAGAGCAATTCTATCACAAAATACCATAGGAACAAAGTGCCCCAGAACCTTTTTCTCGGAGCTTTTCCTTTGTCAGAACCCGTCTGTGAGTTGGGAGCTGTGCCCATAGTCTTACCTTCATCTGTTTGGGGCCATCAACTTCAAAGAAGAGGTCATCCTCATTGCCACTGTAATAAAAACAGAGACATAGCTCAATTTTGTCTCCTAAACAGGGTTATTCTTCCTTTTCTGCATGCAGGTTTTCACTACAAATAGTGTGTTATTCAAAGCTTCCTGGTGACTTCTGGCATGTTCCATGGTGATCTGTGGAGGAAGACTCTGAGCTTGGTAGGTAGCCACCCTGGGTGCTCCCGTTGGATCCTGAGGCCTGATCTCCAGCCCAGTAGAGTCTGTTAAAACCTGAGCTCTCCCTCTCCTGCAAGCCAAACTTTGGAGAGGTTCCATGTATTATCATCCACTTGGAATCCTTTCTTCCCATTTGCTGTCTGCAGAAAGTCTGGCAATAGCCAGATGGCCTTAGGGTCCCAAGCCTGGACTTGTAGTACAAAATCAATCTTTAAACCAAGTTTACTTGGAACCTCGTTTGCCACTGAGAGAGGCAAATTGGGGAACAATTCTGCTCTGTAAACACAGATAACACTCCAGTCTTAAAAGAGGAACCCTGTTTGTGTTACAAGTTGTAGTCTCCCCACTGACCTGTAGTAAGCCATCATTTCATTGGTGAGTTCAGGTACTGCTGCCATCGCTGCTTCAGACACCTGTATAAAGGGGAGAAAATGAGTGACATTTTGTAGTGCCAGTCCCCATGAAGGCTACCTTTATATATGAGTTTCCCTCAGCATCTAATACATGGCAGGCATGCAAAGAAACGATCTTTGAATGAATGAATAAATACATGCATGCATGAAAGAGAGGTTCTTTGGGTCTAGAGAAAGCAGAAGCATATTTGCTAGGAGACCTGGAGCAGAGAGTTTAACACTGGTCTCTCCGATGTCAGCTGCTAGATAAATAGTATTCATTCCCACAGTATTTGAAAAGTAGTAGTAACAGCACTCACTTAGCATTTTTGCACCAAGTCCAACCCTTAGGTAGAGAGGGAGAAAGAAAGGAGGGGAAAGAGAGAGAGAGAGAGAGAGAGAGAGAGACTGACTCCCTAGGTCCTTGTTGTAAGGAAGAGTTAAAGTCATACGTGAGCAATGAAGACTGGCTGAAGAGAATCCCAGAGTGGCCTGTTCCACGTTGTGCCTCGAAGAGACTTGTTCCCTCCAGTTCCATCCTCTCTGTTTTATGGCCTTGAAAAGCAGAAGTGGACATCTGAGAAATTTCCCCTTTGAATAACTGATTTCACAACCATGTCGAAGAAAAAGGAAAACAGAAGAGGATTGGTGGGAACTTTTAGGGGAGAGTGTGGGTAACTGATTCTCTAGTTCGTGGAAGGGCAAGGGGCATCAAACAATGACACACTTTACAAATGTGTCATTATGCAAATGTGCATTGTTTTTCTGATAACTGTTGCACCTTTGATGTCAATATTAAAATACTGGGTTTTCCTAGGTTAGGAGAATGTGTAAACTTCGGTTATCTGGGACAAAGTGGAGGATTCACAGATCTATACACACAAACACATTCCTTCACTCACCTTGAACCTAAGTTTAGGAACCTTCCCACCTGGAGATAGATAAATGCGTACAATGAAGTGACAGTAGCCTTCCCTGGCTGGAGTGAGGGGCTTGTTTCCTACCTCTGGAGCTCTCTGTCGACTACAGAAGGTTCTGGGGAAACACTTGGCCTTCCTTGAATGGGATGGGAGCAAACAGTGTGCAGGGGTAGGTACAGGCTCCTGAGAGAGACAGGGGAACCCTGGAGACCTGTTCATGAAGTCTGTAAGACCAGAAGCTGTTACCCTCTCCAGCCTCATGGTGAATGTCAATGCTAGGTGACCAGTGCAACAGCCTGAATTGAGTCAGACTTTGAAAAGGTGGCGAATATGTCAAGGATTCATGATCACAGTCCCTTTTGGAAATGCAGAGGAGATCCTCTCTACCTAAAAGAATGTTTCAGTAAATACTGAAAAGTGGAATATTGCTTCTATAAGAACTTTCAGCTATGGCTATATCTTGTGGTGACACTGAAAGTTACCAGACTGTCTTTAGCCCAGAGGCTAGGAGAGTGCCCACTCCAGGTATCACCCCAGGGTAGCCCTCCATTTGTAAATGAAGGAGGGACCAGGTTATAAATGGCACATAGTGTCTAGAAACACCTTCCCCGGGCCCTCTGGCACATCTCTATCTATCAGAACACTTGTTGCAGCTCTGAATTGAAATCTTGCTCAATTTTTTGGTTCTCCCAGCAGTCTGTGAACTCTTTCTTTGAGCCAAGTCTAGTACAGTGTCCGATATAGAAATTTCAGCAGTGGAATTTGCTGCCTGAATGAACGAGGGAGAATCTGGCAGCATTTTCATTCAAACAAGCACGTGCCTACTCTGTGCAGGTTCTGTGCCTGCTCTGTGTCATCTAGCGGAAGAACCCTGAGAGGGTGCTCGAGGACCGAGGGAAGTGGGCCATACTGCCAGCTTGCTCACCCGGCAGCATTTTGATTCTTAATTTGGCAAACAGTATTTTGACATTAGGAATGGAGACTCAAGAATTCTGCCTTTAGTAAGTTGTATTTTCCACACAGAATCTAAAAGCTGTTCAATGCATTAGTTTCTTGTGAGTCTGGTAAGCAACAATCAGTTTCTAACCCTAAGCCCTTACAAAATTTGATGGTGTCTGGTCCTTCAGAGGCCCCATATGGGTGGCCCAGGGGACTGCTTTTTTTTTTTTTTAAGACGGAGTCTTACTTTGTCACCCTTGGGAGAGTGCCCTGGCAACATAGCTTACAGCAACCTCAAACTCCTGGGCTTAAGCAATTCTCTTGCCTCAGCCTCCCAAGTAGCTGGGACTACAGGTGCCTGCTGCAACACCTGGCTATTTTTTTTGAGATGAGGTCTTGCTCTGGGGCTCAGGCTGGTCTTGAACCTGTGAGCTCCGGGACTGCTTTGTTTTAACTCCATTGGATCCACTCTGCAAATTAACCACTAGTCTCCAAGCCCCACCGTAGGAACTGCCACCTTCCTCAGAGTCTTTACACAGAAGGGAACAAGGCCTGGTGGTCGGGTGACTCTGTGGGCCATCCTGACAGGGAACACAGAGATGCCCCTAGTCTTCTGGTGGGATTACAAGCTTAGCAAAGGAGGATAAAAGTCAGTGACAGGAAGGGAGGTATGCAAAAGATGTAAGCATCAGCCCTGAGTTAATGCACTCTCTTCAGGAGCCTACAGCTATTTCCACTTCTCTATCTTCTAATTGTAACGTTCCAGGACCTCAGAATCTGCCAGGTGAAAGGACCCCTAATGATTTCAGGTGTCATCGAGTGAGGACAGGGATAGCGAGGGAGACAGGGATAGCTATCTGAATGGGAATAACAGACGAAGAAACAAAGGCCAGGAAAGGTGGAGTGACTCATGTAATATTGCAGTGTGGTTGAAGTGATGCTGGTATCCAGGTTGCATGAGCTCCTGATTCTTTTTTCTCTGAGGAACTTTTGGAACCGTGAGGTAATGCCCTTCAATGTAAGAGTCTTTACAGTTCTGCTCTGTCTCAGAATGGCCTGCTCTCCTGGGCCCCAAACCTGCTGCCATCCTGTCCATCTCAGGAAGCAAAGTTTCTTGTGTCAAGCAGGCAGGTTGCACAATGTCTGCACAAAACCCTGTCTTCCTAAGGAGACTGCTCAGGCCACAGCACTTCCTTCCGGTCCCCAACGAGTGGAAAATATCTCACTACAGAAATAGTTGCACTAAGGGAGGCAGTGGATGATGATGTAGATGGTGATGTAGCCCCAAGGAAACGGACAGAAGTGGGGAAGTGGCGATGCCAGGATGTCGTGGGGAGCTCCAGCTTTGGGGGAATTCTTCAGCTCTTGAGTCACCTAGGCCCTTCTCAGTTGCAAGTTCCCCTCTGCCTGGCAGATCATTTGTCCAAGACAGGAGACTGGCATTTCTTCAAAGCAGCAAATGCCCTGATATCATCTTGTGTCTGATCTTGGCCTTCCTAACCTGATACAGGGTTGGCCTCACCCCGATGGTCTTCAACCATTTTGACCAAGAAGACAAGCAAAATAATCATGGGCTAGTTTTTATAATATTGTGTGTATGTGTAGTAGATGTCTGCTCTCTACAGTAGCCCATTCCTTCTTGTTCATCTTCTTGTGCAGAACAGAACTAAGCAATGCTTTTCCCCACCATTTCCCCAAGTCTCGTCTCAGTCTTGGCATGGACTTCCTAACATTGTATAGATGGTCTCCAAGTTACAAACATCAGACTTATGTACAACTTGCATTTACAAATAGAGGCTACTGTAGTCAGTCCCTAAGTTGCAAACATTCAACTGACAAATGACTCTCACTTATGAATGGAGGTTATTGCAGGTAATAGGTAAATGTACCTGTTCCAACTTAAGAACAAACCTACAGAACCTATGTATCTCATTCATAACCTGGGGACTGCCTGTACTTACAAGTCTGTCATTTAACTTCCCTCGTTTCTGTGGATCCCTTTGGTATCTGAAAGTATGAACAATATTCTGTGTATCCAAACCTGCCTCTGTGAATATTTCTCTCTTTTTCTTTCAGCTTCTGGGATTATTTGGAATGGGACAATATGATTATCAGTTTTGAGACCTCTACGCTTTCTCTTCTGACATCAACTCGAATGGGCCTGTTACCCTTCTTGGATCCAGGTACTCAGGGAGGGAATAGCCAGATGCTGGGGACATTCCATTCTCTTCCCTTGTTTAAAACAAGGAGGGCTTAGATATAATGGACAGGTGGCTGAGTCTGGTTAGGTATATGGTGGCTTTTCCCTACAGGCTGAGTTGTTATTCTACCTCTAAGAGGCCAATACAGCCTTGCCCTTTCTTTGGATCCATCAGAAAAAGTCCCTGGGTGGGTACGGTGGACAGCAGGGCCGTCCTACACCATATCTTTTCTCACACATAATGGGTACAAAGACAGTGAGCTACAAATAGAGGGGGCTTTGGGACCACTTATCCCAGGGTTCTGGAAACATTTCCTAGAAAGGGCCAGATAGTGAATGTTTCAGATGCAACTACCCAGCTCTGTGTTGTTTCAGAAATGCAGTCAGAGATGAGATGTAAATGAATGGTCTGGGCTGGATTTGTCCTGCGGGTTGTAGATTGTCCTACAATATTGTATTATACTATTTTTCTTACATACAAATTTATTTATTTAATTAATTTAGTTTTTTTATTAAGTCATATACACATAGATCACAAATACATTTATGCATATGTGGGGTACAATGTATTAATTTTTTTTTATACAATCTGAAGTGCTTACATCAAACCAATCAACATAGCTTTTGCCTCATTTACTTGATTATTGTGTTAAGACATTTATGTTCTATTCTTGACAAATTTGACTTGTAGCCTTGCAATATGTTCCATAGGTGTGGTCCTGCTGTTTACCCTCCCTCTATCAAACCTCCCTCCTCCCCTCCCTTCCCACTCCATTTCTCTCCTCCATCCTGGGCTGTAGTTGTGTTCTATCTTTCATAAGAAAGTGTGAGTAAATATAAGTTGGTTTCATAGAAGCACTGAGTACATTGGATACTTTTTCCTCCATTCTTGAGATACTTTA
>CAUYRH010109495.1:0-20617 GCA_963574655.1 Perodicticus potto | reverse complement strand
CCAGGGTGACAGCTTGAGGCTCTGTCTCAAAAAAAAAAAAAAAAGACAGAATATAGATGTTTATGTATTTCCCTCTAATTTTGTAATATAGATTACTAGACTATTTTCTTTTCTTTCTTTTTTTTTTTTTTTGAGATAGAGCCTCAAGCTGTCACCCTGGATAGAGTGCCGTGGCATCACAGCTCACAGCAACCTCCAATTCCTGAGCTCAAGCGAGTCTCTTGCCTCCGCCTCCCAAGTAGCTCGGACTACAGGTGCCCGCCGCAACGCCTGGCCATTTTTTGGTTGCAGTCATCATTGTTTGGCGGGCCCGGGCTGGATTCGAACCCGCCAGCTCAGGTGTACGTGGCTGGCGCCTTAGCCCGTTTAGCCACAGGCGCCGAGCCTATATTCTGTCTTAATTGCAATTAAACAAGTCACTGATAACAAGTAGCTATATGGTGTAAACCGTATTAAAGTTGGATTTGAGAGTTTACAAGCAGCATAGTTTTAAAACTAAATTCCCATTTGTGCCAATGTAGTTATATTAAAAACTGAGACTAAAGGGCAGTATAAACATTCTCAGAATTACATAAACTACATGAGTAGTTCCTGAGACACAGGTTAGGTAACATAGCCCCAGAGGAATTAGCATAGGGCCGAAAACATCATCACTGGCTGTGCTGCTGACTGACTTATTATTTAACTATGGCCTATGCATTAGCTCTTCCTAAGCTTTGATACCTCCATCAATAAAATGAAGATGTTGTGAATACATGCTTGAAATGGACAGGAAGGATACATCCAGCTTTATGAACGTACTTGCCAGTGAGAAAGGGTAGAGACTAGGTCTGGGAACTAAGAAGATGTTGCCTTTATTTGTAATATTTCAATTCTATATGAAAAAAGACAAAGCAGGTAACACAATGTTTAACATTTATTAGGCCAGATGCAGTGGCTCACACCGTAATCCTACCACTCTGGGAGGTTTGCTTGAGTTCAGAAGTTCAAGACCAGCCTGAGCAAGAATGAGACCCCCATCTCTACTAAAAAAAATAGAAACAATTAGCTGGGCATTGTGGCAGGCACTTTTAGTCCCAGCTACTTGGGAAGCTGAAGCAAGAGAATCGCTTAAGCCCAAGACTTTGAGGTTACTGTGAGCTGTGATGATGCCACGGCACTCTACCCAGGGTATGGAGTGACACTCTGTCTTAAAAAAAAAAAAAAAAAAAAATTATTAATCCTGGTGGTATGTACGTGAACATATATTAGACACACCTCTGAACTTTTTTTTTTTTTTTTTTTTTGGTAGAGACAGAGTCTCACTTTATCGCCCTCCGTAGAGTACCATGGCATCACATAGCTCACAGCAACTTCCAACTCCTGCACTTAGGCGATTCTCTTGCCTCAGCCTCCCAAGTGGCTGGGACTACAGGCGCCCGCCACAACGCCCGGCTATTTTTTGTTGCAGTTCAGCCGGGGGTTGGGTTTGAACCCACCACCCTCGGTATATGGGGCAGGCGCCCTACTGAGCCACAGGCACCACCCTGAACTTTTTTGTGTGTTTACAAAAATCAGCTTTATTGGGGCGGCGCCTGTGGCTCATCGAGTAGGGCGCCAGCCCCATATACCGAAGATGGCAGGTTCAAACCCTGCCCCTGCCAAACTGCAACCAAAAACTAGCCAGGCGTTGTGGCGGGCGCCTGTAGTCCCAGCTACTAGGGAGGCTGAGGCAAGAGAATCGCCTAAGCCCAGGAGTTGGAGGTTGCTGTGAGCTGTGTGATGCCATGGCACTCTACGGAGGGCGATAAAGTGAGACTCTGTCTCTACAAAAAAAAAAAAAAAAATCGGCTTTATTGAAATATACTTTACATAGAATAAAATGTGCCCATGTTTTAAGTGTACAGTTCAAACATATGCACCCATGAAAGCATCACCTCAATCAAAATATAGAATGTTTCCAACACTTCTAAAACTTCTCCCATGTCCATTGGGAGTCCATAGCTCCCTCCCAAGTTTGGCTCCAGGTAACCATGGATATTCTTCCTGTCACTATTGATTACTTTTGCCTCTTCTAGATTTTCAAATCAATGGAATCACGAGTACATACTCTTCTATGTCTGGCTTCTTTCACTCAGCATTACGTTTTTGTGTTTCGTTCACGTTATTGGGTACATCCGTAATTGTTACTTTCTATTGCTAAGTAGTATTCCATTGTAAGGGTGTTCCACATTTGTTTATCCATCAACTCACTGATGATGTTTGAATAATTTCTAGTTTTTTGAATAAAGCTGCTATGAACATTCATGTACAAATCCTTAGGAGGACATGTGGGTTTTTTTTTTCTTTTGGAAAAATAGTTAAAGGTGAAATAACCAAATCACATTATAAGTTTATGTTTAACTTTATAAGAAATTTCTAAATTGGGCCAGGCATGGTGGTTCATGCCTATAATCCTAGCACTTTGGAAGGCTGAGGCAGGAGGATCTCTTAAGGCCAGGAGTTCAACATAGTGACGCACCCTCCCACTCCCCACCCCTGTCTCTACAAAAAAAGAAGAAAAAAATTAGCCGAGCATGGTGGGGGGTACCTGTAGTTCCAGCTACTCAGGAGGCTGAGGCAGGAGAATTACCTGAGCCCAGAACTTTGAGGTTGCTGTGAGCTATGATGATGACACTGTACTTTAGCGTAGGCAACAGAACAAGGCCCCACACCTCAAAAAAGGAAACAAACAAACTGCTAAATTGGATTGAACTTGGTGGTTCATGCCTGTAATCCTGGCACTTTGGAAGGTCAAGGCATGAGGATCACTTTAGGCCAGGAGGAGTTTGAGACCAGCCTGGGCAATCGCAAAACCCCCTTTCTCTACAAAAAAAATAATTTTTTTTTAATTCGCCAGGCTTTTTGATATGCACCTGTAGTCCCAGTTACTTGGGAGCTGATGCCACTACATTCTAGCCTGGGAGAACAGAGTGAAACGCTGTCTCAAAAAAAAAAAAAAAAAAAAAAAAAAAAAAAAAAGTAAGGAAAGAAATGACTAAATTATTTCCCAATTTGGTTGTACCATTTTACACTCTCCTCAGCAATATATGAGATTTCCAGTTGTTTTACATTCTTGCCAGTGCTTGGTATTGTCAGATTTTGAGACTTTTTTATTTTAGCTATTGTAGTGGGTATGTGAATGTTATCTTTTTTTGTTTTTGTTTTGTTTTGTTTTGTTTTGTTTTGAGACAGAGCCTCAAGCTGTCACCTTGGATAGAGTGCTGTGGCATCCCAGCTCACAGCAACCTCCAATTCCTGGGCTCAAGCGAGTCTCCTGCCTCCTCCTCCCAAGTAGCTGGGACTACAGGCACCTGCCACAATGCCCAGCCATATTTTTTGTTGTTGTTGTTGTTGTTGCAGCCGTCATTGTTGTTTGGCGGGCCTGGGCTGGATTTGAACCTGCCAGCTCAAGTGTACGTGACTGGCACTTTAGCCTGTTGAGCCACAAGCGCTGCGCCATCTCATTTGGTTTTAATTTGCCTTTCCCTGATTACTAGTGACGGCGAAACTTTTCATGTGCTTATTGGCAATTGTTACATTTTCTTTTATGATGTGTCTGTTCAAACTTTTTGCCCTTTCTAAAAATTGAATCGTTTTGCTTATTATTATTAAACCGTAAGAGTTCTTTATATAGCCTTAGATACAAATCTTTTGCCAAGATAAAAAGCAAACAAAAAACTTTTTTAAGAACTCCATGATTACATGGTATTTCAAAGTTATACTGGGTTATTTCCATTTAATCGCTCATTTGCTGTAAGACTGGAAATAGAAACACAAAATTTTCATTTCTTTAAAAATACAGAGTAACAAAGATGTGTATTAGGAAACTACAAATACTGAAAAACAGAAAGTAAGAAAGCTGGACAGGCACTGGGCGATTGTCTTTCTGAGGAAGAATAACTAAACATGGGCAAAGGAGATCCTAAGAAGCCGAGAGGCCAAATGTCCCCACATGCACACTGGCCAGGAAGAGCGCAAGAAGACACACCAGACGCTTCAGTCAGCTTCTCAGAGTTCGATTTTATTTTTTTGAGACAGAGTCTCACTTTCTTGTCCCGGGTAAAGTGTCATGGTGTCATAGCTCACAGCAACCTCAAACTCCTGGGCTTAAGCAATTCTCTTGCCTCAGCCCCTCAAGTAGCTGGGACTACAGGTGCCCACCACTATGCCCGACTATTTTTTTTTTTTTTTTGAGACAGAGCCTCAAGCTGTCACCCTGGATAGAGTGCTGTGGCATCACAGCTCACAGCAAACTCCAATTCCTGGGCTCAAGCGAGTCTCCTGCCTCTGCCTTCCAAGTAGCTGGGACTACAGGCGCCCGCCACAATGCCTGACCCTTTTTTGGTTGCAGCCGTCATTGTTGTTTGGCGGGCCCGGGCTGGATTAGAACCCAACAGCCCAGATGTACGTGGCTGGCGCCTTAGCCCGTTGAGTCACAGGCACGGAGCCATGCCTGGCTACTTTTTAGAGATGGAGTCTCTTGCTCAGGCTGGTCCCAAACTCCTGAGCTCAAGCAATCCACCCTCCTCGGCTTCCTAGAGTTTTCTAGCAAGTGCTCAGAGAGGTAGAAGACCATGTCTGCTAAAGAGAAAGGAAAATTTGAAGACTTGGCAAAGGTGGACAAATCCTATTATGAAAGAGAAAAGAAAACCTCCTTGCCCTCTTAAAGGGTAAACAATAAAGTTCAAGGATCCTAATGCACCCAAGAGACCTCCTCGGCCTTTTTCTTGTTCTATTCTGAGTATTGCCCAAAAACTCAAAGGAAAACATCCAGCCTATCCATTTGTGACGTTGCAAAGAAGCTGGGAGAGATGTGGAATGACACTGCTGTGGAAGACAAGCAGCTTTATGAAAAGGAGGCTGCAAAGCTAGAGGAAAAATACAAAAAGATATTGCTGCATATCAAGCTAAATGAAGCCTGATGCAGCAAAAAAAAGAGTCATCAAGGCTGAAAAAAGCAAGAAAAAGAAGGAAGAGGAAGACGATAAGGAGAAAGAGAGGAAGAGGAAGAAGATGATGAATAACTTGGTTTCATACTACCGAATGTGTCTCAATATAGCCCTATCCTGGTGGGGTCTTTTTTGTTTGTTCGTTTTGTTTTTGAGAACAAATGTCGCCCTTGGTAGAGTGCCATGGCATCACCGTCACAGCTCAGAGCAACCTCCAACTCTTGGGCTTACGCGTTTCTCTTGCCTCAGCCTCCCAAGTAGCTAGGACTACAGGCGCCCGCCTCAATGCCCAGCTGTGTTTTCATTGTAGTTGTCATTGTTGTTTGGCAGGCCTGGGCTGGATTTGACCCACCCTCTGGTGTATGTGGCTGGCGCCCTAGCCGCTGGGACCCGAGCCTCCTGGTGGTATTTTCAGTAGTCACTAACCTTGCTTGGTGAAGTATGAGGGTTGTAAATTGGCATGGAAATTTAAAGCAGGTTCTTGCTGGTGCACAGCACAAATGAGTTATATGTGGGGATGGTAGTTTTTTCATCTTCAATTGTTTCTGATGCAGCTTATATGAAATAATTGTCATTCTGTTAACTGAATACTACTCTGTAATTTCGAAAAAAAAGTTGCAGCTGTTTTGTTGACATTCTGAATGCTTCTAAGTAAATATAATTATTTATTAGTCAAAAAAACAGAAAATAAAGGTAAAAATTAACAAAGGAAAAAGTCATTTCATAAGTAATTTAGAAGCACCTGTGTTTTGTTTTGTTTTGTTTTGTTTTGTTTTTGAGAAAGAGTCTCACTCTGTTGCTAAGGCTAGAGTGCCATGGCATCAGTGTAGCTCAAACTCCTCAAACTCCTGGGTTCAAGCAATCTTCCTACCTAAGCCTCCCAAGCAGCTGGGACTATAGGCATCTGCCACAATACCCGGCTAATTTTTCTATTTTTGGTAAAGACGGGATCTCACTGTTGCTCAGGCTGGACTTGAACTCTCTAGCTCAAGTGATCCACCCGCTTCAGCCTCCCAGGTGCTGGGACTACAGGCATGAGCCGTTTTACCCGGCCTAGTAGCACCTGTTAATTAAAAGTCTATCTGCTGGCTCGGCGCCTGTGGTTCAACGGGCTAAGGCCGGCCACGTACACCTGAGCTGGTGGGTTCAAATCCAGCCCGGGCCCAACAACAACAATGACGGCTGCAACCAAAAAATGGCCAGGCGTTGTGGCGGGTGCCTTTAGTCCCAGCTGCTTGGGAGGTGGAGGCAGGAGACTCACTTGAGCCCAGGATTTGGAGGTTGCTGTGAGCTGTGATGCCACAGCACTCTATCCAGGGTGACAGCTTGAGGCTCTGTCTAAAAAAAAAAAAAAAAAAAAAATCTATCAGCTGGCTCGGCGCCTGTGGCTCAACGGGCTAAGGCGCCAGCCATTACACCTGAGCTGGCAGGTTCGAATCCAGCCCAGGCCTACCAAACAACAATGACGGCTGCAACCAAAAAATGGCCGGGCGTTGTGGCGGGCGCCTGTAGTCCCAGCTACTTGGGAGGTGGAGGCAGGAACCCAGGAATTGGAGGTTGCTGTGAGCTGTGATGCCACAGCACTCTACCCAGGGTGACAAATTGAGGCTCTGTCTCAAAAAAAAATCTATCAGCTATTTATTAAGGAAAAATTCAAGACAGCATCTGTTTCACTCAGTGACTGCTTAAGGAATCACCCACACACAGAAAACTCTAACCTAAAAAGAGCATTTTATTTGTTGTGCTAAAATTTAAAATCTGTAATATAAAGACATTTAATAACCTTGCAATATCTTGATGATATATAGCTAAACTCAGAACTTAAGACTGAGGTTCTTAGTCAGGGTAATTCGATAAGAATTCTTTTATCAGGTTACGTGGGATGAATTCCTGAGGCCTTGGCATTGCAATTTGGTGAAGTGACAATTTACAGAAATAAGTCCCAAGAACTGGCAGGCATTTACTGTGGAGGAAACAGAACTGATCTGGGATTGAATTCCAATGACTGTGACTAAATAGTCAATGAGGGTGAGACTGTGGGATTGAGGCTGCTCTCAACAACTTGTTCTCTGATTTTTTTTTTTTTTCCTTCTCTCTTGGTTTAGATTAGCAGCAAGAGTAAAACTGGCTAGGAAAAGGGGTCTCTACTGAAAAGACATAATTCCTACCAAACAACCCCAGACTGTCAGAAGTCTTACTCCTTTCCCTCAAACTCTCTCTTTTCTAATTTCATATGATTTCCTGAGGCCTTGGGTTGCAATTTGGTGAAGTGACAATTTGCACAAATAAGCTCCAAGAACTGGCAGGCATTTGCTGTGGAGGAAACAGGACTGATCCGGGAATACATTCCAATGACTATGACTGAATAGTCACTGAGGGTGAGGCTGAGGGATTGAGGCTGTTCTCAACAACTTGTTTCTCAGACATATGAGGGGAGGCAAAACTGACCAACAAAGGTGATCAGATAACCCGAAATTCAATTATCTATAGAAAACTTTAGACATTAAAAGCTAGAACAGGGCCTGTGACTCAAAGGAGTAGGGCGCTGGCCCCATATGCTGGAGGTGGTAGGTTCAAATCCAGCCCCTGCCAAAAACTACAAAAAAAAAAAATAGAACAGGCTGGGTGATGTGGCTCACACCTGTAATCCTATCACTCTGGGAGGCCAAGAATGGTGGATCGCTTGAGTTCAGGAGTTCAAGACCAACCTGAGCAAGTGTGAGACCCCCATCTCAACTAAAAATAGAAAAATTAGCTGGGCATGGTGGTGCTTGCCTGTAGTCCCAGCTACTTGGGAGGTTGAGGCAAAAGGATCACCTGAGCCCAAGAGATTGAGTTTGCTATGAGCTATGATGCCACAGCACTCTACCCAGGGTGACAGAGTGAGACTCTGTCTCAAAAAAAAAAAAGAAAAAGAAAGAAAAGCAAATTAAAGACCTTTGGAAAGACTTCTAACCTAGTCTATGCCATCTAACCATTTCAGCAATGGAGGTCAGTGGGTGAAGATGGAAACAAAGGAAATGACCCTCAGATGGTCCTGGTGCTTTGGGAGGACTTAGAGAGATGAGCTTTGAGATAGCTAATCAAATTTCACATTTTCCAGGCTCGGCGCATGTGGCTCAACGGGCTAAGGCGCCAGCCGCGTACACCTGAGCTGGCGGGTTCGAATCCAGCCTGGGTCCGCCCAACAACAATGATGGCTGCAACCAAAAAATGGCCAGGTGTTGTGTTGGGCGCCTGTAGTCCCAGCTACTTGGGAGGCGGAGGCAAGAGACTCGCTTGAGCCCAGGAATTGGAGGTTGTGAGCTGTGATGCCACAGCACTCTATCCAGGGTGACAGCTTGAGGCTCTGTCTCAAAAAAAAAAAAGTTCACATTTTCCCACTCATTGTTTATCATTAGAAGATCGTCAACATTACACATTCCATGAGTTTAAAAAAACAGAGACACATCAATGAGTCAGTTCCATCCGAGGCTAAAAAATAGAATCAGTATAACATTTTAGCTAAACTAAAAAACAAATTGCTTTTGCCACTGTGATTCAACTTGAATACACTCATCTCAGCAGTCAAGTCAGACTACCTAGCCTTAAGGGTCTTGCTGGGCATAAAACAGAACAAGGAGGGAGAGGCTATGTCAGCTTTGCCTGGAATGTTCCTCTTGTTATCCAATATTGCTTGTGGCTATTCCTTTTCAGTCCCTTTTTTTTTGAAACAGAATCTCACCCTCTCACACTCGGTAGAGTGCTGTGGCATCACAGCTCACAGCAACCTCCAACTCTTGAGCTTAGAGTATTCTCTTGCCTTAGGTAGAGAATAGCAGCCTCCCAAGTAACTGGGACTACAGGCACCTGCAACAACGCCCAGCTATTTTTTGTTGCAGTTTGGCCAGGGCCGGGTTTGACCCCTGGCATATGGGGTCGGCGCCCTACTCACTGAGCCATAGGTGCTGCCCCCATTTTCATTCACTCTTAACTGGCTTCAGGAGGATATGCATCATGATTTTCACTGTCATTGTCACCAATGCTCTGCCTATGTGATATTTATTTATTTATGTTTATTATTTTTTTTTTTTTAGAGACAGAGTCTCACTTTGTCACCCTCATTAGAGTGCTGTGGCATCACAGCTCACAGCAACCTCCAGCACTTGGGCTTAGGCAATTCTCTTGCCTCAGCCTACTGAGTAACTGAGACTGCAGGGGCCCACCACAACACCTGGCTATTTTTTGTTGCAGTTTGGCCGGGGGCTGGGTTCAAACCCACCACCTTCCGTATATGGGGCCAGCGCCCTACTCACTGAGCCACAAGTGCCACCCCCTATGTGATATTTATAATAACAATAGCTATTATATAGAGAACATTTACTATACTCAGCAAACATTTTCTGTATACTGTATTAATTCATGTAATCCTTACTACAACCCCATGACATAATACTATTGTTATCTCCATTTTACAGATGAGGAAACTGAGGCACAGAGGTATTAAGTGACTTGTTTAAAGTCACACAGCTGGCCAAGTGAGGTGGCTCACCCCTTTAATCCTAGAATTCTGAGAGACTGGGGCAGGTAAATTGCTTGAGCTCAGAAGTTCAAGATCAGCTGGAACAAGAGAGAGACCCCATCTCTACTAAAAATAGAAAAACTAGCTGGGTGTGGTGGCAGGGTCCTGTTGTCCCAGCTCCTTGTGAGGTTGAGGCAAAAGGATCGCTTGAACCCAAGAGTTTGAGGTTGCTGTGAGCTATGATGATGCCATGGAACTTTACCCAGGGCAATAGAGTGAGACTCTGTCTCAAAAATAAATAAATAAAGTTACACAGCTATTAAATAGCAAAGCCAGAATGCAAATACAGGGAGTGGGACTCTAATGCTCAAGCACTTAATCACTAGTCTATCTAGCAAAAGGAACTATTCTGGGAACCTAATGAAATGAAACAGAGTTGTTCTTAACCTTTCATTGGGTTAGAGAATCCTTGGAGAATCTATAACCCTCAGAAGAATAAATACATACACCAAATTATAGAGGACTGCCCCTGCTCCTTCAAGACCATACATTTACTTTTATGATGCAATTGCTGGTTACAAATGCCTCCTCCAGGCACTAGTTGCTTAAAATTGTGAAAATGCCTACTCCAAGCACTAATAGCTTAAAATTGTAAAACAGCTGGCTCGGCGCCTGTAGCTCAAGCCGCTAAGGTGCCAGCCACATACACCAGAGCTGGCGGGTTCAAACCCAGCCCGGGCCTGCCCAATAACAATGACAACTACAACCAAAAAATAGCTGGGCATTGTGGCAGGCGCCTGTAGTTCCAGCTACTTGGGAGGCAAGAGAATCGCTTAAGTCCAGGAGTTGGAGGTTGCTGTGAGCTGTGATGCCACAGTACTCTACCCAGGGCAACAGCTGGAGGCTCTGTCTCAAAAAATAAATAAATAAAAAGTTGTAGGGCGGTGCCTGTGGCTCATTGAGTGGGGCGCCGGCCCCATATACCGAAGGTGGCAGGTTCAAACCTGGCCTCAGCCGAACTGCAAAACAGAAAAATAGCCGGGTGTTGTAGTGGGCGCCTGTAGTCCCAGCTACTCGGGAGGCTGAGGCAAGAGAATTGCCTAAGCCCAGGAGCTAGAGGTTGCTGTGAGCTGTGTGATGCCACGGCACTCTACTGAGGGCAATAAAGTACGACTCTGTCTCTAAAAAAAAAAAAAAAAAAAAAAAGTTGTAAAACAGCTATCACTACCAAAGGCAAAAAGATTTTTAAAAATCTAATGACTTTATGAAATGTGACAATAATAACACTGTCATTAAAATCCAGGTACCATGTCATCAAAATCCAAGCACAGGCCCTTTTTGTTTGTTTTTTGGAAAAGGGGGTCTCACTCTGCCGCCCAGGGTAGAGTGCAATGCTTACTCACAGGTGCAATCATAACTTACCCATAGCCCAAAATTCTTAGGTTCAAGCAACCTTCTCACCTCGGCCTCCCAAGTAGCTGGAACTATAGGCATGTGCCACTGCACCTGGCTAATTTTTTTTTTTAATTTTTTAGAGACAGAGTCTTGCTATGTTTCCCAGGCTAGAGTCAAACTCCTGGCCTCAAGCAATCCTCCTGCCTCAGCCTCCCAAGTAGTACTTTTAAATACAAACTTTACAGCTTTTAATCAATTGCCAAATTATTTTAAGATAGCAGAATAAACTACTGTAACTTTCAGCATTAACATGGTGCCTCGCCCACAGTGAGTGCTCAATATTTGTGGATAGAGGGAAATAAAAGGAAAAAAGGAAGACACGTTATACCCGAGTGCCTTTTAGTGGTGTATTTAACATGATTTCCAAATATCATCCAACTCCTTTATGTATACTATATTAAATAACTCCATCTCGCCACAATCACATCTGGCACATCCAGTCCCAGAATCGAGTAATTCAAGTTCTTCTGCAATTAACTTCTTAGCTTCATAGTTCTTTTGCTTTTCATCACTTCATTCATTAGTTAAATACTAAATGTGGCATTTCTAAACAGCTGGTGTTCATTTAAATTTAGCTGATTAAGAAAAAATTAGAGGCTTGGCACCCATAACACCAAGTGGTTACAGTGCCAGCCACATACACCGAGGCTGGTGGGTTCGAAACCAGTCTAGGCCAGCTAAACAACAAAGACAACTGCAACAAAAAATAGCCAGGCGTTGTGGTGGGAGCCTGTAGTCCCAGCTACTTCGGAGGCTGAGGCAAGAGAATCGCTTAAACCCAAGAGCTTGAGGTTGCTGTGAGCTGTGACGCCACAGCACTCTACCAAGGGCGACATAATGAGACTCTGTCTCAGAAAAAAAAGAAGAAAGTTAGAATAATAATTTGGGAAAAGAAGGCTCACACACAGGATATTTATGAAAATAATCTTAGAACATACCAGAGTAATGTGAAAACAAATGCAAACCCATACAGTTTGGGTTGCTATCATGCCAATTAGATAAAGTTGGAATACGTGATTAAATTGTCCCGCTAAGAAATTTGGAGATTGAAAGTCCAGAGCAATTATTTTAGAAGATCTTGTTAACAGTAGACACAAACAAAGAGGAACACTTTAAACTCTTTTGGCTGATGCTAAGAACAGCTGTTTATACTCTGCAGAGCTACAGATCTATGTTTTACTCCACTTTCCCTATTTTAATACTGTTTTTCAAATTGCACTAACGCATGCTTGTTCAAATCTGGGCTCAGATCAAAGGAAGGCTCTAGCTGGCTCAAAAGGCTAATTAGCAGACACCTTATAAATACCATGTGACTTCATTAGAGAACAATGGCAGATCTCTAAGAGTTCATAATGCTACTCCATTGGGAAGTGATTTGGCTCTAGAGAATGAGCTCATATACCTGTATTGGCATTTTTTCTCTGTTGAAATTTGATTAACCACAATTATGCTTTGGTCATTTCAACAGCTCTGCATGTTGTGTCAGAATTTACTCCTGTTAAAAAATTTTTTAAAAAAAGAACTTACCCCTATTATGTGCCTTCCTACCTTCTTGAACTACTGCACTATGTTCCTAATTGGTCTCCCTGCCATCAATCTTACCACCCTCTAATCCATTCCATGAATATATATTGCTGCCAAGACTTCCAAAATGAGTTAAATTCAAATACCTGTAAAGGCTTTCCAAGCTCCAATTCCCTTAAGCTGAAATCCAAGGCCCTCCACAGTTGGTCCCTAATTTACTATTCTAGAAATTAACTCACCTCACTCCATGTAGTATGCACTATGACTCTGACTATTTACCATTCCCAAAATGTGTCCTTCACTTTTCTGCTTTTCTGTCTTTCATTCTTTGGAAATCCTTTGCTTCCTACCAGCCTGTTAAGAAGTCCTCTCTACTCCTAATACTACAACTAAAAATGGACTCTCTAGCCGGGCATTGTGGCGGGCGTCTGTAGTCCCAGCTACTTGGGAGGCTAAGGCAAGAGAATTACCTGAGCCCAAGAGCTGGAGGTTGCTGTGAGCTGTAACGCCACGGCACTCTAACGTGGATGACAAAGTGAGACTCTGTCTCTAAAAAAATAAATAAATAGGCTCGGCGCCTGTAGCTCAAGCGGCTAAGGCGCCAGCCACAAACACCTGAGCTGGCAGGTTCGAATCCAGCCCAGGCCCGCTAAACAAAAATGACGGCTGTAACCAAAAAATAGCCAGGTGTTGTGGCAGGCACCTGTAGTCCCAGCTACTTGGGAGGCAGAGGCAAGAGAATTGCTTAAGCCTAGGAGTTGGAGGTTGCTGTGAGCTAGGGTGGTTGCTGTGAGCTAGGGTGCCACAGTACTCTACCCAGGGCAACAGCTTGAGGCTCTGTCGCAAAAAAGAGGAAAAAAAAAAAGTTAAATAAATAAGACTTCTTTTGGCAACTTTACCCATCTCATTAAATGTTAATTGATAATTTTTATACCATATAGGTATAAGCACAAAGTTAATTAATATAATTAATTTAAAAAAAAATTAAATAAATAAATAAATAAATAACGACTTCTTTTGGCAACTTTACCCATCCCATTAAATGTTAACTGATAATTTTTATATTTTATTGTCATAAAATATACCTACCATATAGGTATAAGCACAAAGTTAATTAATAGATTTCAAATTTTGCCAGTTGGCAGACCAGATGACTTGAAAATTGTACTGCTATACACACCTAGAACTGCTAGATAAACTCAGTCATCTTTGTTTCAAATACAAAGCTGAACACTCAAGAAAGCAAGTTAAATCTCCAGATTTCTAAAACACAAAGGAAACCGAGACCACTGCAATAAATGTGAGTTAAAGCCTCATTTGCAAGCTCGGCGCCTGTAGCTCAAGAGTAGGGTGCCAGCCACATACATCAAAGCGGGCGGGTTCAAGCCCGACCTGGGCCTACTAAACGGCAATGACAACTGCAACAATAATGAAAAAAATAGCCAGGCGTTCTGGTGGGCACCTGTAGTCCCAGCTACTTGGGAGGTTGAGGCAAGAGAATCGCTTAAGCCCAAGAGTTGGAGGTTGTTGTGAGCTGTGACTCCACAGCACTCTACCGAGGGTGACATAGTGAGACTCCGTCTCAAAATAAATAAATAAATAAATAAATAAATAGCCCCATTTGCCCTTGGAGGTAGAGGACAGGGAAAAGAAAAAGCCTCTCCTAAGGAATTAATAACTAGGAGCCTATGCCTCATGTGAGGTAGTGTTTAAATTTAGAACAATATTATTGAGGGGCAGCACCTGTAGCTCAGTGGGTAGAGTGCTGAACACATACACCTAGACTGGCGGGTTCAAACCCAGCCCGGGCCAGCGAAACAACAATGACAACTGCAACAAGGAAATATCTGGGTGTTGTGACAGGCTCCTGTAGTCCCAGCTACTTGGGAGGCTGAGGCAAAAGAATCACTTAAACCCAAGAGTGCGAGGTTGCTGTGAGCTGTGACGCCAAGCACTCTACTGAGGGCAAGATGGTGAGACTCTATCTCAAATAAATAAATAAATAAAAATAAGTTACAGGGCGGTGCCTGTGGCTCAGTGAGTAGGGCGCCGGCCCCATATACAGAAGGTGGCGAGTTCAAACCCGGCCTCGGGCGAACTGCAAAACAGAAAAATAGCTGGCCGTAGTGGCAGGTGCCTGTAGTCCAGGGTACTCAGGAGGCTGAGGCAAGAGAATCGCCTAAGCCCAGGAGATGGAGGTTGCTGTGAGCTGTGTGATGCCACGGCACTCTACGGAGGGCGATAAAGTGAGACTCTGTCTCTACAAAAAAAAAAAAGTTACAAAACACAACATTGTCAATTTGCAAATGACATTTACTTGAATTAAAAAGAATAACTTATGTGCTCCGAGGATGGAGAAGGAGAGAGAATAGGACTAAGAGTGGTGGTTAAAGGGATTTTTAGCTATATTCATAATGGGGTTGGGAGGAGTGGGAAGAAAAGATGGAATATTTCTGACAAATGTGTGGCAGTTATAAATTCTGGGTTGTGAGAATAGTGGTATTATTTATGTTTTCTATATTGTTTCTGCTTAAAATTTTTTTTTTTTTTTTGTAGAGACTGAGTCTCACTCTATCGCCCTCAGTAGAGTACTGTGGAGTCACAGCTCACAGCAACCTCCAGCTCTTGGGCTTAGGCAATTCTCTTGCCTCAGCCTCCCGAGTAGCTGGGACCACAGGTGCCCGCCACAACGCCCGGCTATTTTTTGATGCAGTTTGGCCAGGGCCGGGCTCGAACCTGCCACCCTCCGTATATGGGGCCGGCGCCCTACTCACTGAGCCACAGGCGCCGCCCCTCTGCTTAAATTTTTTTAATATAAATTTCTTTTCTTTTTTCTTTTTTTGAGACAGAGCCTAAGCTGTCACCCTGGATAGAGTGCTGTGGCAACACAGTTCACAGCAACCTCCAATTCCTGGGCTCAAGCGAGTCTCCTGCCTCCGCCTCCCAAGTAGCTGGGACCACAGGCGCCTGCCACAATGCCTGGTCATTTTTTGGTTGCAGCCGTCATTGTTTGGCAGGCCCAGGCTGGATTCGAACCCGCCAGTTCAGGTGTACGTGGCTGGTGCCTTTGCCCACTGAGCCACAGGTGCCAAGCCCTTTTTTTTTTTTTTTTTTAAGAGACAGAGTCTCACTTTATTGCCCTTGGTAGAGTGCCGTGGCCCCACAGCTCACAGCAACCTCCAACTCCAGGGCTTACACGATTCTCATGCCTCAGCCTCCCGAGTAGCTGGGTCTATAGGTGCCCGCTACAATGCCGGCTATTTTTTTGTTGCAGTTTGGCTCAAAAGGTTCAAACCGGCCACCCTTGGTATATGGGCTGTCACCCTACCCACTAAGCCACAGGCGCCACCCTCTTTTTTTTTTTTTTTTTGAGACAGTGTCTCACTCAAAGTCTCACCTACTCACTGAACTTATGGGCGCCAAGCCTAAATATAAATTTCTGAAGACTATATATATTTATGTACATGTACTAATACCTATATATATTTATAAGTTTAATATTTTATAAATATATTTAAATATTTACATGTATATATTTTGAGATGAGATCAAAATAGAGTGCAGTAGCACTATCATAGCTCACTGCAGCCTTGAACTCCTGGGCTCAAGTGATCCTTCTGCCTCAGCCTCCTGACAAGCTGGAACTACACATACGGACCACCATACTCAGCTACTTGCTCATAATTTTTTTTTTGTAGAGATGGGATCTCAGTCTGAGATTGGCCTTCCAATGTGCTGGGATTATAGGCATGGTGTGTACCTGTGGTCCCAGCTACTCAGGAGGCTGAGGCAGGAGGATTGCTTGAGCCTAGAAGTTTGAGGTTGCAGTAAACTGTGATGACACCACTGCACTTTAGCCTGGGCAACAAAGCAAGACCCTGTGTTTGGGGAGAGTGGGGAGACATAAGATAGTGGGTTATAGGCAGTGCCTGTGGCTCAGAAAGTAGGGTGCAGCCCCATATACCAATGGTGGCGGGTTCAAATCTGACCCTGGCCAAACTGCAACAGAAAAATAGCTGGGCGTTGTGGCAGAAGGCTGAGGTAAGAGAATCACCTAAACCCAAGAGCCCGTGAGCTGTGATGACACGGCATTCTACCAAGGGGGATAAAGTGAGACTGTAAGAAAAAAAAAAGAGTGGATTAAAGAGAAATGTTTTCCTTGTGTTTATTCGTTTGATATTTACTGTATTAACATCGTCATAGTAGGCCACATTGGTTTATGGGCAGAATCACAACCAAATACAAAATAGACCAAAGGAGCTGAAGAAATAGACCTGCCTGCAGAAGACAGACCTATAAAGTCAGCATTCAGGGGTTTTGACAAGTTCAGCTAGACTTAGGGCAGGTGTCAACTCTGAGGACACAGGTCAGGTCGTCTATTTGGAATTTGGAATACAGAAATTGGGTATGTCAATAATAGCTGATGATCTGACTATTTATGGCAAGTTCCCAACAGATATGCAGAGCAAACATTGTGTGTGGAGGGAGTTGCCAATGGCTACTCAAGGTATTATGGCTACATTCTGGGAGCTGAGGAAAGGTTTCTGAATTGGTCAGGACTTACTTGGTTCCTCATAGTTACAACTCAACCTCACAGAACTGGGTGACTTTGACTTCCGATTCAGTGAGATCCAGGAATTTAAATGATGTAATCAGAACTCCTTTTTTTTTTTTTTTTTTGAGACAGAGCCTCAAGCTGTCACCCTGGATAGAGTGCTGTGGCATCACAGCTCACAGCAACCTCCAATTCCTGGGCTCAAGCAAGGCTCCTGCCTCAGCCTCCCAAGTAGCTGTGACTGTAGGCACCCACCACAACGCCCGGCCATTTTTTGGTTGCAGCCGTCATTGTTGTTTAGCGGGCCCGGCCTGGATTCGAACCCACCAGCTCGGGTGTATGTGGCTGGCGCCTTAGCCCATTGAGCCACAGGCGCCAAGCCCAGAACTCCTTTTCACTTGTCCTCAGTGTTAGTCAACTGTGCTATTATCATGCTGTGTAAGAAGTAGCACCAACCAACATCTCAATGCTGGGCAACAAGTAGCCTCAAAATCTCAATGGCCTACAATAACAAATGCTCACAGGGACACAAGTGGCTTCGATTAAGCTAATAAGTTATATCTGCTAGGTTTAGTTGGGTTCAGGCAGACTTCAGACTTCAGGTTGGCTATAGATCTGCTCCATGTCTTTATTCTGGGACCAACACAGAAGGATGAACAGTTACTTGGGGCATGGCAAGGTGCAGAAGGTCCAAAATTATTCAGGGAAACTCTTAAGGCCTCAGCTTAAAACTGGTACACTGGTCATTTGCATCTATAGTCCATTGCTTAAAGTGAGTCATGTCACCAGGCCCAAAGTCAATGACTAGGGATTCAAATTTCATTTTTACATACATATCCATATTAAAATTTCAGGGAAAGAGTGAAGAGCTGAGAACAATAGTCCACCCAATTGGCCCAGGCGTGGTGTTTCACCCCTGTAATCCTAGCACTCTGGGAGGCTGAGCTGGGTGGATTGCTTGAGGTCACAGGTTTGAGATCAGCTTGAGCAAGAGCGAGACCTGCCTCTTAAAAGAAAATAAAAAATAAAAAAACTGGCCAGGTATTGTAGGGGGTGCCTGTTGTCCCAGCTACTCAGGAGGCTGAGGCAAGAGAATTGCTTGAACCCAAGAGTTTGAGGTTACTGTGAGCTATGATATCATGGCACTCTACCAAGGGCAACAAAGTGAGACTCTGTCTCAAAAACAATAATAATAATAATAATTCACCCAATCACAATACATCTGGTTTGAACTTTGCTTGTCTTTGCTTCGTCCATATTGCACACAGGCTCTGCTGCAAAGGCAATAGGCCTATTAGTTGTCTCTGCCTTACTCTCTCCAAGCTTAGCAGCTTTAACAGACAGAGACCATGTTCCCAAGTAATTTTAGTTTAAGGAAAAAAGTTGAAGCTGGGCATAGTGGCTCATACCTGTAATCCTAGCACTCTAGGAGGCTGAGGCAGGAGGATCGCTTGAGCTCAGGAGTTCAAGACCAGCCTGAGCAAAGTGAGACCCTGTCTCTATTACAAACAGAAAAATTAGCCGGGCCTTGTGGCAGGTACCTGAAGTCCCAGCTACTCAGGAAGCTGAGGCAGGAGGATCCCTTGAACCCAGGCATTTGAGATTGCTGTGAGCTAGCTGACACCACAGCACTGTTAGCCTGGGTAACAGAGTTTCAAAAGAAAACAAAAAAAGGACGGTGCCTGTGGCTCAAAGGAGTAGGGCGCCAGCCCCATATGCTGGAGGTGGTGGGTTCAAACCCAGCCCTGGCCAAAAACTACAAAAAAAAAAAAAAAAGAAAGAAAACAAAAAAAGGTCTAAGGAGGGCTCTGAAGGAGGTGGAATGACATGTGTTAAGCTGTACTGATGCAGCTCTGAAGGGACTGCTAGGGGTCTATCTGTTTCCCTGAACTAATCTCCACAGATAGGGAGGATAAAGGCCTCTGATCATCCAGCACAGGTCACACTCCACACTTTTATCACCTGAGGGTTGGGAAGGACATGGAGTCAGCCTTAATAGCCTCACCGGGATCACATGAAGTTGTAAAGGTGCCTAGAGGAACTGGTGCAGGGCAGACATGGGCACTACATGCTCTAATCATCATAGAAAACCAGAGTCCCATGCAGGGAAAACATGTGAAGACCCAACCCATGGAGTCAACAGGGAGCAAAGGCCCTGGGCAGCTGAGTCACAGCAAGGAGGCAAAGGCTGACATTTCTAAGAACATGTGCCCTCCTGTGGCCCTAGGCAGGGCCCGGTAGAGATATGGAGCTCTGTAAACACCCAGCCTTAGGAGCTAGAAAAAGCATTGGAGGCAGAATGATGTTTGTTAAGCTGTACTGACACAGTTAAAGTGTTGTTTTTTAAAAAGAAGAAAAGGTAAGTATATCTGAATCTCAGGGAACAGCTATGATACTCCAATTTCAAGATTCAGTGATTGGCCTGGTGCAGTGGGCACTCAGGAGTTTGATACTAGCCTGAGGAAAAGTGAGACCCCCGCCGTCTCTACTAAAAATAGAAAAACTAGCAGGATATAGTGGCCAATACCTATAGTCCCAGCTACTTGGGAAGCTGAGGCAGAAGAATCACTTAAGCCCAGGCTGCTGTGAGCTATGATGATGGCACCCCTGCACTCCAGCCTGGGGCAACAGAGCCAGATTCTGTCTCAAAAAAAAAAAAATTTTTTTTTCTTTTCCAAGATTCAGTGATTACTGCCAGTTCAGAACCGCAGGGGGAAATGAGCATTACACTTACAAAGGTCTAATCACAAAGCGCAAGGGCATCATGGCCACCTTTCACCAGGCGTCAGGGTGCAGTTTCTCAGAACACCAGCCCAGGTGTCACTTAGTAACGCAGCCAGCCCTCACATGGAAAAAAAAAAGTATAACGTGGGGTAGTTGAAATGAGAAACTTACAGTCGATGAGGAAAGCCTTTCCAAATGATATGCAAATAAGAAAGGGGCATTGTGGAATGGCACACAGTGAAAACACGAAGGCAGCCTCTCTGCAAACAGGGATTCCAGGGAGGACACAGGACGACAGGGCCCTCCATGGCAAAGGACCTCTGGCCTCCAAGCAAGGTCTCCAAGGAAAACTGAAGGGTCCACGTACTTCTTTCTTTCTTGGTTTATTCTCCCCCCTTCAGGAGCCTGCCCTGGTCCACCTTCAAGCTCTCAGCCCTCAAAACATGACATGATATTAGCACTCACTCCCCCCCCAAAAAAAATTCTTTCAGAAAGAGAGTCAGATTAGCGTAGGGAAGAAGCCAAGTAGGCCAAGTGTCACCTCTAGTCTGAGATTTTCTATTTTCTTTGAGTCTGGAATGGGTCCTCTTGTTTTTATACAGGGAAAAAAAACAAGATTTGTATTGAAGGATTGTTTGATTTATGCTATAAGGGCTATATCCCAGCAACAGCTCGTGATAGTTCTGACAACTTATTAGCGTTCATTTGAGGATTATAAAAAACTGTAAAGATTCAAATTGTACCTAATAATTATATTAGTCTATTTCTCCTCATCCCTTCTCCCTAAAACTAGATCTCCTATTTGCCAGGCAAATAAGCTACAACTAAAATAAAATGTCTTTTTAGACAAGGATCAAGTTAGATTAGGAATGTTTTAGCTAGGCTACC